>PVHY01022302.1:0-22567 GCA_004024945.1 Uropsilus gracilis
CTGGGCCGCCGGAGGAGGACGCCGCGGGGACGGCCGGCCCTGGGGACGACGGTCTCCTCGGGCGAGGCCGCGGCCCGGTCCTAGGACCGAGGCGGCGGATCCACAGCGCCGAGTCCCGCAGGCCGCCCGCTCTCGGCCACTCGAGAGGGCAGCCACCTTCCGGGCCCCGCCTGGAGCAGCCGGAGGCAGCACGACGTGGCGGCTGCGTCCTGTGCGGTCCTGAGCGAGAGCCTCGACCCCGCTGGACGGCGCTAGCTGCCTCCCCCTGGGGTTAGAGCAGCCCGAGGTGCCCTTCCTCCCGGAACCGGCCGGTGCACAGGTCGGAGGTGCGCTCGTCCGTGTGCGGGTCCATGTGTGGGCATGCTTGCACACGGGCGGGTAGGTGTACAGGTGTGCTCACAGGGGTGCAGCTGTGCTCGCACTCGTGCAGGTGTGTCCAGGTGCGCTCACACACACCGGGGTCGGGCTAACCCCCTGCGACGTCTGTGAGGGAGAACTGAGCGCTCGCGGGTCCAGGAACACGAAGGACGTTGGCTGCGCTTGGACCAGGGCACGAAGACGGGGCCTGATGACGCGGTGGCAGTGGCTGCCGGAGGGCGGGGGAGGGAGGCTCCGGCGGGGGGGGGGGCGGTTGTTTTGGTGACTTCAGCTCCGGATCTGCAGGCGGCGCAGGTGTCGGGGTTGCGCGCGTGGAGAACAGACCGTGACTCCCGCGGAAGCGGGCCGCGTCCGTGCTGGGTGTGCGGAGCCCGCGCGCTTGGCGGTGCGACACCACGCGGGGAACGGCGGGCGGCGGTCCCCGGCGCGCTCTGTCCCTGTCCGGGGACGGGGCTGTGGCCGAGCAAGTCTCAGGACCGCAGCTGCCGCACCGTTCCCCCGACGGCGCCACGTTTGAGTGATGGCTGCACGGTGCTCGAGATTAAAGCAAGTGTACAGTTTCCGCCTCATTAGCAGCGCCGTTTGGGCCCCCGAGGGGACACGGACGCACAAGCAAGAGCCAGGCGCTTTGGGAGGCGCCGTCGGACGACGTCTGCACCGCGGCACCGAGCGGCTGCGTCCTGACCGGCGCGGCCTGGGCGGGCCCGGGGCCCGGGGCCTCGCTGCCCGGGGCCGGCGAGCAGCAGCCTTGCGGGCGCCCTGGTGTCCCTGTGGAGGTTCCCAGCTGCCCGGGGCAGGGCCGTGTCCAGTCCGGGGCAGCAGCGAACGTCCAGATAAGCCTGACCGTCTCCTTCATCCCCAAGCAGGGGCGCAGCGGCGTCCACTCCCGGAATGTCCGGCCCCCCGCGGCTGGGGCTGCCCGCTGCTCAGGCCGCGGCGTCGCCGGTGTCCGGCCGGAGCCTCTGTCCAGCCGCTGGCGGGCTCCTCTCCCTGTTTCAGTGACGTCTGAGGAGGGCGCGGGGGCCGGGATGTTGGCCGCTCCTGGGGCCTGTGGACCTGTGCCTGTCGGGGCCTCTGTGGTCATGCGGGGGCTCACGGCCCCGGCTCCGGCCTCGCCCGCCGACCCTCGCCCGCCTGTGCCCAGAGGCGGGGCCGGCTGGTGGCGCCCGCGGGGGGGGGGGGCTTTGCTCCCGAGACGCTTGGCGGCTCCTCTCAGCTGCAGGCCCCGTTCCGCCCCGCACCGAGGCCCTCGCTGAAGGGCTGTGGGGCAGGGCAGGTCCTGGGCAGCTGCGAGACCTGGGCTGGCTGGTCAGGAGGCCAGAGGGCGTGGACGAGGAGGGGAGAGGCCCCCATGCCCAGACCCAGGCGCTCGGGCTCCGGCCAGGAGCCGCAGGAGAGCCGCCCCTCCAACCCCAGCCCGCAGCCCAGCCCAGCCCCTGGGGCTCCGCCCCTGCCTGTCGCTGCTTCCCACTCAGTCCACTTGGGGGCCGGCCCGGCCGCCCCTCCCGTGGGCCCCCGGCCCTCCTCTGAGCTGCCCGCGTGCCCCTCCCCCTCCTGGCGGCTCCATCCGAGCAAGCCTGCCGGCCGCAGAGCCGCCTGAGGCCCCGTGCACGGCCGCGGCTGCGGGGACCGGCCCGGGAGCGGCGGACACGCAGGTCGCTCCCCCAGGGGCAGCGGCGGCGCCTCGGGCTCCGCGGCGCGTCCGCTGGTCGGTGCTGCTTGACGTGCGGGCTGCAGCGCAGGCCTCTGCTGGACGCCCCGCCCGCCCGCGGGCAAGCAGAGGCCGCGGGGGCGCCCTGCTGGCCTCGCTGCGTTGGCTTCGGCCCCGCCGGCCTCGCGCCGGCTCTCTGCGGCGTCTCCCGCGCGTTTGCCCGCCAGCTGCAGGCCTGCTGGAACCGCGCTCGGCTGCGCCGCGCCGGGAGCTGCGTGGCCGAGGCGCCGCCGGGGTCTCCGAGGGCCTCGCCGGCCGCCACGCTCCGCGGCACCGTGGCTCCGTGTCCGGCGAGTCACGCCCGGTTCGGGCTCCTGCGGACGCCGCTGCCCGTGGCGCTGCCCCTCGGCGTCTGAGGACGATGGAGGGCGCGTCCCTCCCGCCCCCGCCAGAGAGCCGGCCTGCCTGTTGGCGCCGCGCCCCGGCCAGCTCCAGGTCCAGCCGTTCTGCGCGGGGCGAGCGCCGGGGGTCGCACGCGGGGCGTGCACCTTGCCTGCGAGCGGCCGCCCGCCCGCCGGGAAGCACCTTCGCCGCGCGTGGAGCACGCAGGAGGCGGCGGCCGGCCCCGCGAGGCGGGGTCCCCGCAGCCGCGCGGGGCGGCTCTGCCTGGGGCGTCGCTGGCGGGGCTGTCACGTGTGCGGCCTGTCACTCCGTGCCGGCGCGGCCACACGTGGGACGCGCGGGCTTCGGGGGCGTCTCTGGGCCGTCTCCCGTCGGGCGCCACGTGCCGCTCCGCCACCAGCCTCGGTTCGCGGGCACGGCCGACGGGGCACGCGCCCGGGCGGGGGACCACGTCCCTCGGGTGCGCGTCCTCGCTGAGCAGAAAGCCGTCTGGGCCCCCGCCCGGGCCCCCACGCTCTGCAGCGGCTTGGCCCTGTGGCGCGTGGCCGAAGGTCCGTCCCCGGAGCCCCCCGCGGCCGCCGGAGCGGCAGAGGAGGAAGCGATGAGGCCGCAAGGGCCCGTGGCCTCCCCGCGCGTCTCCGGGTCCCTTCCTGGCTTCCTGGTGCAGTCCAGAACGCGGCCGTGCGAGGACGCGAGCCACCGCCAGGGCCAGGCCTCCTCAGCCTTCCCGGCGCTGTCTGCTGGCCGTGACCCCGGGGCTGCGCGAGGCCCCCGTGGCTCCTGCTCCCGTGTGTCCCCCCCTGAGGCGTCCGAGCCGCTCTGCACCCGGAGCCCCTCTCCGGCGCCCCGGCCCGGCCCCCGCGCGCCCGGGGAGCAGCAGCACCGCTGCCCCCAGGGCTCCCGCGCACCAGAGGCGGCTCCGCGCCCGTGGTCCCGGCTGTCCCACGCCCTGGACGTGACGGCCCGGGCGGGCCTGGCTGGGGACACCAGGCGTCGTCCCTGAAGAGCCCCTCCTAGCCTGGCCGCCCGAGGCCTGTCTCTCGCTCCGTCCTTTCTGGGGTTCGGGTTTCAAGCCGGGAAGTCTCGGGGAGCGTGACAGGCCACGGGGCAGACCCGGGGACACTCAGGTGTGTGGTGTCTGGGACCGCGGCGCCCTGCCCGTGGCGGTCACCTCCCATCAGGTGTGACCGGTGGACGGTGAGGCTGAGCCCACGCTTGTCCTCGACAGGTCCGCTCGGACGCCGGGTCGTCTGGCCGCCCCGGAGCCGCGTCTACACAGGCTTCAGTCCTACGCGGCCAAGCTGCTGGTGCAGTCTGACCTGCTGCTGCCCCGGCCTGAGGTCAGCCGAGCCTTGGACTCGGGGCTGAGCCCTTGGGAAGCCCGAGCCCCAGGGGCCGGTCTGCGTGGCTGGCGTGGTCCCCCCGGGGCTGCGGTGAGCCCCCGCCACAGGGTTAGCGCCTCCCCTCCCGCGTCCGCAGCTCGGAAGGCGACACTACGGCAGCGTCGTCTGCGGCCACGGCGAATCCGCAGAGACCTTCCCGACTTGGGTCCACGTCTTCACTGTCGCCCGCCTTCGTGGCGAGGGCGGAGCGTGACTCCAGCAGCACCTGCGGCTCTGAGGACTTCCAGGGGCCTCGCGGCGGGCCCCGCGGGACTGCCTGTGTGCAGGGTCACCCTGCCGCCGCTCCTCCGTGGTGGCACGCTGGGCAGCGTTAGGGCGAGGTGCCAGCCGGCCCAGCCCATGCCCCACGCAGCCCGGACTCCGAATCCACCTTGGGCTCCTGCGGCCGGGACAGGACCCCACGGGCGGTGAGGGGCTGTGTCGCCCCTGGGCGGAGGCCCCGGGGCCTGGCTGCCCCCCGGGGCACTCTCCGCCCAGCGTCCTCGCGGTATGGCGGGCGCCACCTCTGCAAATGTGCTGGTCGCCCCACACGTGGTAGCAGGAGCTGCAGACGCTGGAAACAGGCAGGCTGGTGGGCACGGATGCCAGTGTGGCTCGAGGACTTGGAAAGTTGACAGCGAAGCAAATGAAAATGGAATCGCAAGCAACAAGGCAGAAGGACGCCTCCCGCCAGCCGCCCGTCACTCTCCAGAGCCGGGTCTCAGCCTCTTCACGAGCTGCTCAGTGAAGGGGAGGCCAACAGGCGAGAGGAAGCCCTCCTACCCCGCGGACGCGCGCGTGGCTCCGGACGGGCCGGTGGAAAGGGCGGTGAGGGCAGACGCGGGAGCGCGTCGTCAGGAACCTGCTTGTCCGCATCTCGTTGCCAGGAAACGTCAGCTTGCTCAGTCCAGCTCCGTGACGTCGCAGTCAGACGCAAGCCCGGCCACAGCGGCCCGGCCGTTTCAGAGGGGCTCACACTCGCTTCTGCTCTGCCTTTCTGTAAGTTCTCCCCTCTTTGCGCCCGGAGCTCAGCCGCCTCGCCGGCCCGTGATGCGGTTGTCACACGCCTTTTGGGGCTGTGCCCATCGGCTCCGAAGCCAGACGCGCGGCGACCCCAGAAGCCGGTCGCGGCGACAACGTCGGGACGAAGCCTCACGGGCAGGCTGGGGCCGCCTGGAGCAAGCAGTCGCGCGACCCTCAGGAGGCGGCCGCGGGAGCCCGGCCGCGCCGCGCTAGCTCTGGAGCCTGGGACGCTGCCTTCGGGCCGGCGCCCCAGCTGAGCACGCGGCCGTTTCCTGCGTCCGCCCGTGCGACCCGAAGGGCGACGAGCTGCCTCACGGAGAGGAAGGAGCGCAGGACCGTGCTCACGGGCGCAAAAATGTCCGCCTGCGGGCCCACGCCGACGAGAGCACCGCAGGCCGGCAGCGGGGACTTGCCCGGCTCAGCCGAAGCAGGAAGTCGAAGTCGGGGTCCTCTGAGCAGAGCCCGAAGTCGGGGTCCTCTGAGCAGAGCGGGGCACACGGCCAGCTCGCGGTCTCAGCAAGACGAGGGAGGCCCGCGCCAGCTCCGGCTCCGCGCGTGAGGGGTCCGTGGCCTCCACTGCGAGGAAGGAACACGCCTGACCGCACCGCGGCGCCAAGTCTCCTGGGCCCGTGGGGGCTGCGCAGAGCCCACGCCCCGTACGACCCTGAACCTGCCTGATGGCGGCAGCAGCGCGCCTGGCGGTCACGTGTCTGGACCCAAGCGGGAACCGGCGGGGCCCGAGACGGACACGAGCCCCTGCTCACGGCCCGCGGCCTAGCACCGTCCGCCCGGCAGCGCCGTCTCCGAGGCAGGGTGCGGGCCCAGCTAAGCGCGGGAGCCGCCTGCAGGCCCGCAGGCTCCGCGTCCTCCCCGTGCGCACGGCTGCTGGCCCAGCGCGGCAACGGCGAGATCCGGGATCTGGGGAATAAGCGGGGAGAGGGCCAGGCGTCCCCGAGGCCACAAGCGTCCAGTCACAGCTCCAAGATGGCGTCTAAATCGCTCCCCAGATGGCGTCTTCCCGCCGCTCCCAGCCGGCTCGGGCGTTTCGCAGCGGGCTGTCCCCTCCTCAGAGGCCCAGGCCGTGGCTTTCGGACCCACGGCCGACGCGTGCGTGTCTCGTGACTTCCTCTCTCCCTGGGTGACCAGGTCCCGCGGTGCCGACCTTCCCCCCGAGCCGGCCCCTGGCCCAGCCACTTGGCCGCCCTGGCTCCCACACCCCCAGGCGGTCTCCGCCCCCAGCGCCTCCTCCCGGCTGCCCTGGACCGTGTCATCACCAGGGAGTGCCCGTCCCTGCGGTTAGTGCGTGGTTTTTAACAACAAACGGGGGAGACGGGGCCCAGAACCAGCTCTCGAGCGTCGCTCTAATTCCCCAGATCCCAGCTCTCGTGCGTCTTCTCTCGTCTCGGTCCCGCCTCCCTCCCCCCCGTGACGCTGCCCTTTCAGGCCTGGCCCCAGGCCCAGGGGACCCCCCCACGCATTCCCACCCCGACCCCGTCCAGGCCGGTGCAGTCGTCAGGACAACGCGCAGGCGCCGGGGGGAGCCACGGAAACCCTGACGTCCACTTCCCTGCGTCGTCCAGGGAGGAGGACAGACCCTCACAGGTGACCACAGCCGGGCACGAGGTCTGTGCACGGAACACTCCAGATCTCCACGGGGAGCGTCACGGACAGGCTGAGGGGCCGAGGACGAGACGCCGCGTCTGCCGTCGGTCGGCTCCTTCGGCCGGCGCCTCCTCAGCGAGGCTGCGTGGCCAGGGTCTTGGCGCCAGCCCAGCCCAGTTGGCAGGGTCCCGTGGACGCCTCGGTCCCCTGCCTTCATGCAGACACGTCTCCAGCCGATCGGGGCTCCGCAGCGCATCTGCCAGGTGGGGCCGAACAGCTGGCCCTTCCAGCATCGCTGGGCCCCGCGCGGACAGGGGCCCACTCGGAGGGACACGGCGGCGCCCGGCTTCCGGCCTGCGGAGATGAGCTGCACGACGCCCAAGTGCTCATCGCAGACGCTTCCTGCAGGGAGTCGCAGGCCTTGTCAGCTCCGCTCCTGACGCGTCCACGGCGGCACGCCCGCGGCAGCCGCCTTGTCCCCCCGCCACCTCGTCCCGCGTGGGCACCGGGGGACAGGCCAGCAGTCAGCGGCGTTTCCGCAGCACTGGCCAGCGGTGCGGGGAGGCGGCCTGGCCTGGGCGCTGGGCCCCGGGGCCCCGCCAGGCTGGGCGCAGTGCGCCTCGGGGGCCGTCCTGCGCCGTGGGGCCTGTCCTGTCCGTCCGTCTGTCCACGCCCCATGTGCGAACCGGGACGGGCCCCCCGCGGCGCCCCTGGCAGCGCTTGGGCGCGCCCCTCTGCCACGCCCTCTGCCACGCCTGCCCGGAGCCCGCAGCCTCCCGGCTCCCCCTCCGTGGGCCTGGCTTCCCTGTCCCGGCCCGAGGGGAGGGTTCCGACCTGAGCCGGCCTTGGCCCGGCTCGGCCGGCCGTCGCCTTGCCAGGGCCGAGTCTGGGGCGCACCCTCGTGTGGCCTGTGCCCGACGCCGCCTTGGCCTTGGCGGCTCCGTCTGTTGCTCTCCCTGAGCGCGGGACCTGTCGGCGTTGGGGTCAGACCGGCCGCGGGCGGGGGGAAGCACACAGAACTCCTTGGCGTCTCCTGGGGGGCGTCTCCTGGGGGGCGTCTCCTGGGGGGCGTCTCCTGGGGGGCGTCTCCGTGGCGACGCAGGTCGGGGCGCAGCCTCCGGGGCTCTTCCGAGCGGCTGGCGGGTCTCCCCCGTCCGTGAGCCCAGTCACTCCCCCGCCCTGAGTCCAGGCACGGCTGCTGGGCCGCCCGTGTCCGCGCCCGCCTGAGGCGCTGCCTCCTCCTCCCCGGCGCCCTGCGCGTCCCGCCTGTTGGCTTCCATTCGGCCGGGGCAGCTCGGGGCGCGGCTGGTCCCGGCGCGGGGCGGGCGGGGGGCACAGGCCGGGGCTCCGTCCACGAAGGCTGCTGCTTTGACGCGCGGGGCTGGGCCCGGCCCTCGTCCAGGAGGAGCGCGGCTGCTCACATGGCCGCCCGCCGCGTCCTCCAGAGACACCGACGGGGGGCGGGGTCCCCCTGTTCCGCGCGATGGCCCCGCGGGCCCCGGCTCCTCGGCGACGTGTCTCACGCGTCACGTTCAGATCCGCGAACTCGATGGTTTTTGTGGCTGCAGCTCAGGCCCCGCAACCTGCTCCCTCTGGCACGGGAGCTGCTACCCCCGCCTGGTGCCCCCCCGCCTGGTGCCAACCTGTCTGGTGCCACCCCCCCTGATGTCCCCCCGTGCCACCCCCCTGGTGCCCTGGGAGGAGAGCAGCCCCCCCGTCCCTGCGGGAAGCTGTTGCTGCGTCCCGGGGGTCCACGTGGCTCCTGGTGGCTGACAGGCCAGCGGGCAGGGCCACGGGACCCCTGCCCTGGGAGCCGCTCGGCTCATCACCGGGAGCCAGGACCAGCTCCTGGGCAGCTGCGAAGTGCTGGACGCCGCGGCCGGCTCCAGCCGGTCACTCCCGTGGCTGCCCCGGTGCTCGCAGCCACGCTCTGGCCCGTCTGCTGAGTGCACGGCCCCGGCCACGACCCGCGGCCGCACCGCCCGCCTGGGCTCTGCCCGCTCCCCTGGGCCGACGCGCGAGTGGTGGCAGCTCGTGGGCCGGCTGCTCGGCCGGGTGTGCGTCCTGCCAGCCCGGGCCCCTGGGCGTCGGGAGACGGAGCACTGGGGGCACCGCCCTCCTCCTCGCCTTCCCCTCTTGCTTCCCCCGTGGCGGTCACCGTGGGTGGCGGTCACCGTGGGTGGCGGTCACCGTGGGTGGCGGTCAGCGGGAGGCCCCTCTGTGGCTGGGCTCTCTCCACAGAGGCCCGCAGACGCGGTCAGTGGACCCCGCTCCCGGGGGCGCCTTGCTGTTCGATGGGCTTCTGCAAACAGGGCAGAAGTGGGCTCCGAGCAGCCTTGGCCGAGCTGGCCTGGTGGGGCCGGGGCCTTGCTGCCCGGTGCCCGCTGCAGCCGCCCCACGGCAGGACTCAGCTGCCCTCCGCCATGTTGGCCTGGCCCGCTGCAGGCATGTCCACGGGGCTCCGGGGGATGGCGCGTGGGGCTGCCCAGTCAGGCCCCCAGGTCCCCGACTCAAGGCCCGCCCCGGTGCCTGGTCCGGGGCTGCGTGCGCTGCGGTGGCGGGAGGGGGGGCACGGCTGCCCGCGGCCACCGCACCGGGCGGAGAGGGCGGGGAGCACGCTCCCGCTCGGCCCCAAAGCCGGACACTGCCGACGGCCCCGCGCCGTGCCTCGGTTTCCCCCGCGGCTGTCACGGCTCCGGCGGCAGCTTCACACGCGTGGCGCACGGACACGAGCACGCCCGGCCGGGGCTCTGCAGCGGTTTCTGAAGCCGCCGCTTCACACAGCGACGTCCGGCCAGCGCACGTACGTCTGACTCACGGGCGCCGCAGCGGCTGATGTCCCGTGAGCCCTGAAGGCCCCATTCGCTCGGCCGCTCCTACGCGCGAACACGGCGGTTGTCACCGGCTTCCGTCCTGCGGCACGACGGACGAGCCCCGCCAACGCCCCCCCGCCGCCTGGGCACGCGCCTTTGTCGTGTTCCTCGTGCGCCTCGACGCTCTGTGACTCGGGCGCGGGGGCTGGCGGCCGTGGGGGATGCGAGGTGACCGCCTCTGACCGGAGACGCTGCCTCCCTCCGGCTCCGCCTGCGTTTCCTCGCCTCTCCCTCTCGATTCTCCCGGTGGTTCTGGCCTGGCGCCGTCCCAGAGCTGCGCTGTCATCACAGGCCAGCGGGCGTGTCGGGCCGGCAGAGTCCGGCTCCTCGCCGTGTGCTGGGCGGAGGAGGAGCGGGAACGCGACAAGCCGACGCGTGGGCTGGGCACGGGGCCGTCGGTTCGGCCTGCGCAGGGAGGCGCCGTCGCCGCGTCCGGGCCCAGCCGAGAGCCAGCTGGGTGGAGGGGCCTCCTGGCACGGGGTGCAAGCGGCAGTGCCCGCCTGGCATCTCCGAGGGTGTGGGTGCTGGTGCGGGGCTGGGCCGTGGAAGCAGGTGCCGCCCCCACGCCCTCCCTGGCCATCGCCTCCGTGACACGAGGCAGGCATTCCAGGGTCTGGCCGCCCGTCCCCCGGAGGAGGGGGTGGCCAGGCACTGGGGCAGGGGTCAGTGCACATCCAGGGCACCGAGGAGCCACGTCAGGAGCCCGGGCTCACACACCCCTCGGAGGCCGTCCATGGGAACGCCCCCCTCTGCCCTCTCACGCGTGAGACCAGATGTACTCGAGGGCGGCGGCTTCTTCCTGAGCAGCGTCTTGGGGGCGGTGGGGGTGCTGTTTGCCTGACCTGTGGCTTTCTGGGGGCCCTGACGAGGGGTGTGTGGGCTCCTCCGACCGCCCGTCCTGATCCCTGACGGGCTTCCCGGGAGCCTGGGCACGTGAGGCAGCTGCGAGCCTCCCCGTCCACGGGGGCCACGGCTGCTCTCGGCCTCGGCCAGTGCCCACAGGAGCGAAGCCAGGCCGGGCTCCGGGGGTCTCCTCACCTCCTGAGAGGCAGATGCGTCCCGGAGGCTGGTGGCCCGGCGGCCAGGCCCCTGACGAGGGCTGGGAAGGCTGCCGGCCTTGGCTGGTTGGCTCCCTGGCCGGCCGCCGGGACCCTGCTGCCCCCCCCCTCCCCGGCTGAGGCCTGCCCCCTCTGCCGCAGGGAGCGCCCACCGCCTCGCGTGTCCAGTCGGGTCTTGGTCCAGCCGCTCCCCGCCTGCTGGCCGGAGCTGGGCTCCGTCTCCACCCGCCGGGGCTTGCTCGTCCCTCCTCAGCCGGCTGGCGGCCAGCAGGATAAGTCCATGTTTGGTTTGGAGTAACGTAGATGTTTGGTTTTATGCAACGCCGATCCCCTCTCGCCTGTGGTGGTGCTACTGCAGTCAGGGCGGCGCGTTTGTCTCGCGCTCGTCGCGGCGGCCGCCCGGGGACGACGCAAACACTCGACGACGTTTGTCAGTGAAAAGGGGTTCCCGCCCAGTGTCCAAAGGGGAGACTTGAGTGACCTCCCTGCGGACGCGCAACGACCGGGCCTGGCCGTGTTTGTCGCGGACGCTCACGGGAGCCCCGCGGCGCCCGCCAGGCCTGGCCGGCGCCTGGCCTCAAGGACGCGGCGTGGGTCCGCCCCGCTGCAGCTCCTGCTGCGCCGCGCGTGCCTTCGCCCCCACCTTCGCCGGGACCGGCCTGGCAGGGGCCCCGGCGGCCGGCAGGTGGGCAACAAGACGCGGCCGTTGGGAAATGGCATCACTTCTCAGTTCAAAGCGGCAAATTGGTTGGAAGGAGACGACGAGGAGCAGCAGGTGTAGGAGGAGGAGGGAAGCGGGTCTCCCCGGCGCGGCGCCAGCCCGGAGGGACGCGGGAGGTGGCCCGCGAGATGACCTGTGTCAGCAAACTGGTGCCTCACCTCGGTGGCGCTGCGACGCCTGCTCTGGGCGCAGCTCCCGGAGCCCGAGGACATGGGGGCGCGGTGCTGAGCCGGCACGGCCCGAGCACCTGCGCTGGTGCCCGGGAAGCTGTCCTGCGAGCGGGTGCCCACCAGCCTCTGCCCCCGCCCCCCCCGGGCACCGACCAGCCTCTCCTCGAGTCTCTGAGCTGAGTCCGTCTTGGTCCGTTCTGACTCTCCTCAGCCATGTTCCCCAAGTTCCGGGCGCATCCGGGAGCCACGTCCCCAGAGAGACGGCCATCATTCTGCCGACCGTTGTCGGCGCCTTGGCCTGAGTGGACACGTACGGTCACGGGATGGACGTGTCGGCTTTCAGCCCGACGGCGATGGCCTGCTTGGCCTCTGCGCCGAGGGAGTGGTCATGTCCGGGGAGTCGGCCGACGGGAGCCTCGGTCACCCCACGCCTGGTCACCCCGCGCCCGGCTCCCCACAGACACGCTCGGCCTCCCTGGGGCAGCCGCGCTCCTCCTGTCTCCTGAGACTCTCCGGCCCTGGCACGTGGGGGCGGGGCTGGGGGAGGGCTGGGCCCGGGAGGGTGCGGGCGCGGCTGGGGGTCCCGTGCTGCGCCCGCGCCCTGCTGATGGCTGCGTCCTCCACACTCAGCCCGCGACGGGGGAGGGGTGCGGGGCAGACACCGGCGTCCTCGCGCCAGCCGCTGAGACGGTGGACGGACACCATGGCCCGGGTGGGCCTCGGCGGGGGGTTATTAACGCCGCGTGTAGGGGTGGCGGCGGCGGGCAGCGGGACGCGTGCGGGGAGGCTCCGTGAGGCGAGGAGGGTGGCCGCGAGACAGCAGCAGGGACGCGGCTCAAAACGCCCGGTGTGGCCCAGAGCGGCCTCATCGCTGCGCCTCGCTCCCCGCCGCGCGTGCTGGGCCACGACGAGGAAGTCCAGTGGACGGGGGAGCTGTCCCCCCCGGGGCCGGCCGCCTGGGCCTGCGAGGCGTCGCGTGGCTGTGCCGTTGCCAGGGGCCGGCTGAGGGTGGGCCTGAGCTGGGGAATCTTTCGCGCTGCCTGAGCGGCTGCGTGAAGGAAATCGCTGCCGTCTGGGCCGCTCGGATTCAGGCGTACGCGGGCGCGTCAGGGAGAGCCTGCGTCCACGGGGGGGGGGGACAGGGGGCGCTCTGAGCCCCGAGCCGTGTCCGCTGACCGGGAAAGGGCAGCGTCGCCCGAGGGCCGGCTCTGGCCGAGGGCGGTGGGCAGCATTCCCTTGAATGGGGAGGGCGTGTCCCCGGTCTGTCTGGAGCTAACGTTCCGCCAGGGAGTGGCGTGCGGGGCCAGCGCTTTCCTCCTCTCGTCGCACCCACCGCTTCGCCTGACGAGGTGACGGGGTGACGAGGTGACAAGGTGACGGGGTGTCCACCCAACGAGGTGATTATTGGGGGACCCAGCCGCACAGCCCGGGTGCTTGGTCCCGGCCGCTGGAGCCCGGGGTCCCCCAGCCGCCGCCCCCATCGGCCTCCTTGGCTGCCTCCGTCCTGACGGGTCTGAGGGCCACGGCAGGGGTGGGCGGCGGGTTGCTCCTGGCCGTCGCCCTGTCCTGGTGACACTGGCTCCACCGCCCCTGCCCGCCGGGCGCCGTCCGGTCGAGCCACAGCCCGGACCCGTGTGCGGCAGCTGGTGATGGGCTTTGGGCTCCTGTCTGGCTGCCGACACTCGGGTGGCCCCTTGGGCTGGTGCTGGGGCGGGGCTCTGGGGCTCTGGGGCTTGCGGCTGCCTGCCCGGAGCCCGTTTGGAAAGCCGGGTTCTGCGACAGGCCCCCGCTGCCCGGGAGGACCTGGGCGCCGGCGTGTCGGTGTGGACACAGGCTGTGCCGCAGACACGCGAGGAGCGTGCGGCCGCTCCCACGCTCGGCACAGGCCAGCCGGAGCCTGTTTGCCGTCTGTGTCCCCCACCCTGCAGTCCGGCCGGGGCCGCGGTGGATGTGGTTTCGCGCACCGTGCAGAAGCCCCAGCCGGGGACGCCTGAGGCGCCTCGTGAGAAACAGTTTAGGGTGAGCGGTGGGGAGCGTGGGGTGCTCTTCCAGCACCCCCAGGGGCACTCTGCTTCCACCTGCAGGAACACCCCACTGGCCCCAGCCTGGGAGTAAGTGAGACCAGGACGGGGAAGACCCTGCTGAAGGCGAGAGACGCCGAGAGAGAGCCTGGAGGAGACGCAGACACGGCAGGTGTCCTGCGCCGCAGGTGGAGCAAGTAATAGTATCTGAACACCTGGACCCCCGAGGAGAGCCAGAGCGTCAGTGCAGCCCCGATCCGAACCCCAAAGCTGCTGCGCACAGCATCTCAGCCAGAGAGCCTGAAATGTGCGTGGGGCCACGGGAGCCAGGGCGAGCCGGGCCAGGCCGGAGCACGAAGCTCCGAGGCCAGACTGAGGCGCGCCCTGAAGTAAGTGTGCTCGGCCACGCCTCTGTTGGTGGCCCGGCGGCCTGGCCGCCAGCCTGGGGCCAGCCTGGTTCTGAGCCTGGGGGCGGCCCGGGGCCGAGCCGGGGGAGGGCGTGTACATGGGCCTGCTGCGTTCGCTGCAAGGCGGCCTCTGCCTGCCCGTTTCTCAGAGAGCACCTGACGGTGAGTGACCCTGACTGTCTTGGGAGGCTACGGCTCTCAGAACGGTAGACGCTGGCCCAGATACGGGCGCAGAGATCGATGGACTCGAGCAGAGAGCTGAGCAAGAAACGCGGGGCAAGGAGCCAGGGTTATGCCCAGGAGGCCGCGGTGTTTCCTCAGTAAACGGTGTGGGAAGAAGCAGAAAGGCCAGCAGGTGACTGAATCCAGCCCAGGGCTGCGGATAAGGAAGCTGAAGCGGAAGCGGGAGGGTCTCTCCTGACACGTGACTGGACAGTGGTGGACCCAGCGCTGTGGTCCAGCCAGTCTGTCTCAGCAGCCGACCCCGTTACACTGGGACCCGGACTGTCCAGACGGATGCCTCTCAGGCCCCTGCGGTTTGCATTCATCTGTGAAAACAAAGGTCTCCCTATACAGAGCCGTGGTGGACTTTGGCCATCACGGAGCCTGAGCCGGGGCTGCTCACAAGCTGCCTGTAATCCTTGCATGATGTTCCTCAGACGGGAAAGAAGCTGCTGCATCCCCCAGTGACACAAGCCCCTCACAGTGACACAAGTGCCCTCAAGTGACACAAGCACCCACAGTGACACAACACCTCACAGTGACACAAGCACCCCCCAGTGACAAACACTTCACAGTGACACAGCATCTCACAGTGACACAAGTGCCCTCAAGTGACATAAGCACCCACAGTGACACAACACCTCACAGTGACACAAGCGCCTCCCAAGTGACCCAGGCGCCCCACAGTGACACAATATCACCTCACAGTGACACAAGTGCCCCCCGGTGACACATGTCCACACACGTCCGCACGGGCCGTGCCCAGCGCTGCCCTTTAAACAGGAGACGTGTGCGCACACGAGGGGCGGCGGCGACCTGGTTTTCCCGCTTCCGTTGGCCCCCGCAGCCCCAAGGCAAAACGGGGGACAGCCACTGTCCTCCGGTAGCGTTTCCCCAGAAGCAGGATGATGCGTGGCGGACGCGCAGCGCCTAATCATTTACTGGAAATGCAAGCTGCTCCCAGCGCTGTGGCACAATGAGTAAGGGGACCGGTCTGGGAGGTGACGGAGCGTTCACGGGCCTGGGCCTCTCCCTTCTCCGTCAGCCCTGACAGCTGCGGTTCTCACGTCCCTGACTCCAGGGCCCGAGCTGGCCCGAGGACAGGCGTCCTGGCGGGGCCCGGCACCTGCGCCCCCCGGGAGGATCCCGCTCCGGTCTGTGACCCATGCGCAGCCTCAGAGGAGACACGACGTCCTTCCGGACACCCCGGTCCGTTTCCGCGTGTGTCCTTGTGCTGTGTGGCCCATGAAGCCGCTTCGGACAGTCCTGCAGCCACACTTGATTCGCCGCCCATTTGGCTCCGCTGTCCACTGGTGGCCGTTTCTCTTGGACAGGGAGAGACTTAACTCGCTGACCACTGCTCGTGGCGTCTGCCCAAGCCGCAGGCAGCGTCCCCAGCCTGTCCCAAGGCCCCGTCAGGGCCACGGGCTCCTTCTCCCAGTCACGAATCCTGCCCCGGGGGCGTCGCGGCAGATGCTGCCTGAGGCGTCTCGGAGGGAGGCACGAAGGTGGGTCCCGACGTGAGGCTGTTCTTGCTTTCCCCGACGTTTCCCCTCGGCCTGGACAGGAGCCTGAACCTCCGCTGTCGTGCAGGACGTCCCCTCACCATCCCGAAAGGCTGCTCCCGATGTCCCTGCCCCGTGCTGACGCCCTGCTCCGGGTTCCGCCCTGCAGGGCCTGGGCCTTGGCTGCGTTCGTGCGCCGGCCGCTGGCCCTGACCTTCCCTGCCGCTGACCGTCTCCCGCGGCTCGGGACACGTGGACGGTTCTCAGATGAAGCAGGTGGCAGCGGCGTGGCCGTGCGGCCCCGGCCGGCTCCCTGGGGGCTGCGGAGGGGATGGCACGCGGGGTGCGGGCTCCCGACAAGTTGCTTTGCCACACGCAGGAACGGCGGCTGGTGTCGGCCGTGCGCGCGTGGCGGGCGGGTGGGCGGGCGGGCGGGCAGGCGTCGCGTGCTGCTCGCGTCTTTTCCCAAAGGTGCTTGCGACGTGGCTGGTCCCGAGACAACGGCCCGTTTCCCGTGCAGGCCGGGAGCGGAGCAGACGGAGGACGAGAACTGGGCGACGTTCCGCGTGTCCTGGTGACGGACTCGGGCTTTGGGCTCCGAGACGGGACTTTCCTTGGGAAGTGAAGTACAGACGTTGCGGGATATTTTCGTCGATGTTTTGTGTCCTTCCGATGTCACCCTTTTTAGCCCTAACACGGCCCTGCTCAGTCTCTGTGTCGCCCCAAGCCCCCCGAGAGCCGTCTGTGCGTTTGCGGGGCACCTCAGAGGGGATCCCGGCCCCCGTGTGCGCCGCGGGCTGTGGGCCGCGCCATGCTCCTCAGCCCAGGCGGGAAGATAAAGCCTGAGGCGGTGAAGAGACGCCCCTGGCCTGGGAGGAGGGAGGCCGCCCGCGTGTGTCTCGCTCAGAGAGGGCTCGTGAGTTGTTCTTCCGCACAAAAAGCTGATTTTTTGACCCGTTCAGTGGCCGCTTTCTGGGTCGAGCTGAGGGTCGGGATGGGGCAGGCGTTGGCGAGGCGCCTCCTCTGCAGGTGCCACGCACCCCCCCCCCCCAGCAGATGTCTACGCTGAGCTGGGGCCGGGCGGCGGGCAGCCATGCGTCAGCGCGCCCGTCGGGTCGCGGGGGGCTGACCCTCCACTGGCAGCCGCCTCCGTGATCCTGGCCGGTTGTTCCGGCCCTGCCGTGAGGGGCACTGGGGCCGGCGCGAGGGTGGACGGCTGACCTCGCTCCTGGAAGCCCAGGTGGTGGGTGGGACCCGCCAGGCAGGCTGTGAAGCGGTCTCAAGCGTTTAGGGGATTTGCCAGAAGTCGCAGAAGCCATGCAGGAGAGGCGGCCCCGTCACTACCAGAGGGTCTCAGACGCGGCCCTGACGCCGAGGCCCGTCCTCTCGCCCTGTCCGAGGCGGCTTCCGGCGGCCTGTGTTTCGGCCTCCGCTGGGGGCACAGCCGGGTGATCAGTGATGGCCTCACGCCCACGGCCGGCGGAAGTACGTCAGCTCCGCGTCGTGCCTGGGGCCGGCCCAGTGATGGCCCAGCCCGGCCACTGCAGGCCTCTCCCTGCGTGCACTGCCCGGGGCCCCGCGACGCCCCACGCATCAGCGCCAGGGCCGGGCCTCGCCTCGCCCGGGCAGAGCGTCACGTCACATGGGCGTCAGGCGCCCAGGGCGGGAGCAGCAAGAGCAGCCTGTTCTGTGCCGCGAGGGGACATGGCGATCGGGACGATGTCCACACGGAGGCGGCGGCTGGGCCCTCGGAGAACAGCCGGAACCTGGGTGTGTTTTTCAAGTAAGAAGCCATCGTGATGGGGGCTGGGGGGGGCACGGGAGGTTAAGGGACGGTTCACGGTGGAGGGAGAGCCCCGGGGAGAGACGGCTCAAAGTGAGATGAAAAAGAGGCCGTTGCGTCTCTGCGTGTGAGGAAAATCCACGAACACGGAACATGCGCGGGTTTCTGTGATGGCTGCGGCCTCGTGCAGAGAGATAGAGGTCAGGGCCGCTTTCCCGCCACTGTGCAGCTAGGGTCAGCCGGGACGCGCACTCACGACCTTTGCGCCTTGTTTGAGGCCGGGCGGCTCTGCAGGCCCGGCTGTGAGGCCCGTGGGGTGCCCGGCCGAGCCCGTGGGGCGCCCGCCTGAGCCCATGGGGCGCCTGCCTGAGCCCGCGGGGTGCCCGCCTGAGCCCGCGGGGCGCCCGCCTGAGCCCGCGGGGCGCCTGGCGGGAGGCAGGCGCGACAGCGTTGCTCTGGGCCTCCGGCCCCCACGGTCAGCGCGGGCGCGTCATCACCTCCGTCCGGCCGTCATCGAGCGCACGTGCGTCAGCGTGTCCGTGCGCTGTTTGCTCACCCACGGGCTCCCATGTGAGATCAGGCACGAGACTGCTGACCCCGGCCGCTCGCCGGGATCCTTGACAGGAATTTCCAGGTCAGAAAAGTGAGTGAAGGTGCGGAGACAGTGAGAGGCAGCTCAGTCACGTGTGTCTGCCGCGACGTGTCGCCCGGGCTGGGGGAGGAAGAGCATCCGGAGGTGCCTCGGTCTCCTGGCGGTGGAGCCAGCTGTGGGCGGAGGCCGGGGACTGGAGACCGGGGACGTCCCTGGCCACCACTCCCTGGCTTTCCCTCGGCGACGAGCGCAGAGCTGGAAATGGGAAGCAGTCACAGCCGTGCCTTCCGGAAACTGAAATGATTGTGTGACTTGACCCAAACGTGAGATTCGCCCGGGGAGACCCACAGTGCTCTGAGGAAGTGATGAAGCAGCGTGACTAGGTGGAGGCGGGCCTGGGTTTGGGGGTGACAGAAACCCAAGTTGTTTGTGGGTGTCGCTGAGCTCGTGACCAGGAGGCCTGGGACGCGACACAGCAGGAGCAGGCGCCTCTGCCTCAGGCCACCTGCAGGCCTGCAGGACCAGCCCACGGGCAGGCGCTGGTGAGGGGAGGGGTCGCTGGGGCAGGACGGGGGCTCGGGGAACAGACCTGAGAGAACTTCCCTGGATGGAAGGTCAGATGCCAACAGGAAGATGGTCTAAGACTTTCCCCCTCGAGATGTCGCCTGGAGCAGGCGCCCGGCCTAACCCTCGAGGGCAAGGGGACGATGAGGCTCCTTGGACATGTGACGTCCAGCTCGGCTCCATGTGACGCGCCAGTGAAGGCAGCGCTGACTTGGTGGGGGGGCTTGGTGTTCCAGGTAGGGCCAGCAGGGGCCAGCCTCCTCAACCCCCTGACTGGGCCTGAAATCGGGTCGAGATGGGCAGAGGCCTCCAACCAACATGCCACATTTAAAATGCAGCTCCTGCTGCCCAGGTTCCCTCAGGTCTGTGCCACCTGTACGTGGCGGCTGCCGGTCACATGCAGCTCAGAAACAGGGTTTATTTACAAGGGAAACGGACCAGGGAAACGGAAAGTCCTCACAGCCACAAGAGGCAGTTATCTGACCCCAGGCACCTTTTAGTCCAAAAGTCCCAAACACATGTCCAAGACGGTGCCCTTTGCCCCTCCCAGTGTGAGGCAGGCACTCTGCCAAGTCTGGTCTTGCTCCGGCATCTTTGATTCACTTCTCTAATGTTCCGAGCTGCTCCACTTCTCCAAGTTTCTTCAAACTCCAACAGATGCTGATGCAAACTCAGCTTTCCAAATCTGCCACCTTGCTGTGGCTCCACACGCTTCCTTTTCCAGGCCCGCCTTCAGCAGCGTCTGGTCAAATCCACCAGACCTGCCCTCCGCAGTTCACGGTCACCCCCGGCCTGCCATTCTGGCATCTGACTCCACACCGGCCACATCTCTGCTGGCCACTCTCCCACCATGGCTCCTCCCACCTCCAGCTCACTCTTCCAGGGGCTTCCCCGGCCAGGCCACGTGGGCCTGTTCTCTCAGCCACCATTCTCGTCTCCTCTCCCTCGCTCTCCTCACTCCTCCCTTTCTATGCGTCCTCTCTTCCCGCTGCCCATTTTCTCTTGTGGGTCTCTCTCTCAGGCTCCACCCACCGGGGAGGGCCCACAGTGTGTCCCTGCCAGGGCTGGGGAAGGCACCTCACGGTAGAGGGAGTCACACCGCCACGAGCCATGCGTGGCTTGGCATCTCATCGCTGGCTGACGTGGCAGCTCGCTCCAGGCTAGGCCTCCTGTGAACACCGGCAGCACCTGCCGCCTGAGTGCTGGGCACAGGGCCCCAGGCCGGGGCAGCCGAGCTGCAGGCAGGAGCCTCTGCACGTTCCCTGGTCACCCTCCTGGTTCCCTTTGCTCTCCCTGTGCTCGCCCCCCCCCAGGCCCAAGGCACCCACTCGTGCCCATACATGCCCTGTCACGGGGAGGGGGCGCACAGCCCAGAAGCTGCCCTTGAAGGCTGACTGCAGGAGGGTGTGGGGAGCCCTGACACCCCAGCTGCCTGGCGGGACAGTCACAGTCTCTCTGGAGAAGTGTTCTCTGGTGACATGACTGGTTTTCACAGGCTCTGGTGTTGGGTCCAAGCCTAATGAGCCCCCTCCTGGATGCCTTGCTCCTGAGGGAGTCCCCCCCTCAGGCCGGCCTCGGTGGGTGTTTCTGCTCAACCGGGGCTGAGCTCTTGCCCCGTGCGTCTGCTGGCTGACAGAGCGCCGCCCTTGTCCACTCTGCGTGAGGCTCATTTTGGCCCCCAGACTGGCCTGGACTCCATCACGACTTGTCGGCTTCTCTATCGGCCGTCGAGCGCTGCCCGAGGCAGACGAGGCTCTCCCAGCGCGACCTGTTGGGCGCCAGGCTCTCTCTGACGTGCCTGAGCTGGGCGTGTCTGTCCTGGGGCAGCAAGAAGATGCCCAGTTTCCGTGCGTTTCCAGAGGGCGGGAGGTTGGTCGCTGCCCGCTGGGGGGCATCAGCTCGGACAGAGCCCTCTGCGTCTCCCGTCCAAGGGGCCCAGCCGCCGGGTGGTGGTGTCTATGGCTGCCGGGGAGCTGAGAGCACGTCCTGCTGGGGCCCGCTTCCCGGACGGCCGTGGGGCGCTGCTGATCAGGCTGTGGAGGTGAAGGCGAGTGACGGAAGGAAACAGAGGTCTGTGCCCGAGCGCTGCCCGTCCGCACGGGGTAATCGCGGGGTCAGAAGGAGGGAGACGAGCAGCGTGTGTGTGAGGACAGCGTGCGTGTGTGTCCAAGGAGGTGCCCGCAGGCCGGGGCAGCGCAGCCGCAGCAGCAGCCCGGGGCAGCCACGTGCATGTCGATGGACACATCGGCAGTGGCCGCAGTCCTGCGTGAGACTCACCGCAGCGGGCACCATGCTTGCCTTCCCGAGGACCTCGCTTCCGCGGAAGTCGTGGTGGGAGCGGCCTGGGCGTGGGAAGGATGAGCCCGCTCAGAGCGCGTCTGCGTCACTTCGTAAACGAGGTCCAGGTGGCTGGAGGAGCACGGGGGTTGGAGGGTCCGGGGGAGAGGCTGTCCGGCGACTCCTCCAGGTGCAGTCGGGGTATTGAGGAGGGGTCTTCCTTGGACGTGGTGCCTGTGCGAGGGCCTTTGGCACTGACCTTGCCCACGGTGGCCCGGCCTGTGGGTGATGGCTCGGTGGCTGGGGGGGGTGGGCAGGCGTGCTGGGGCTGCTCCCACACCCACAGCCACGTTCCCACTCCCACGTTCTCTCCTGAGTCACCTTCCCCACAGCGTCCTGCAAATGACGATAGAGACGTCAGGGCTGAAGACAGATTTCCGTGATCGAATCACTCCCGTGTAATTAATACGAGCAATTTGCATGCGTTTCTGGGTCATTCTGGAGTAATTAGCCATCGTGGAGGGTTTCCCATCACTCACACCCACGGCTCCTCGCATAGGTGTGGTGCGACCATTGATCCTCTTTCTTACACACGCGTGAGCAGTTGCGCCTGATGGCGGCTCACATGTCGTGACGCGGCCTCGTCCTTGGGGGGGGCCGCTTCCAGACGGAAGCACGTCACTGGTCCACAGATACACGGTTCCGCCTCGTCGCCGTGTAAACTGCGGGGCACGAGCTGGGTCACGGCGCTCAGCGTCCGCAGCCCAGACCCCCTCGGAGTGTGTTTGTCTCCCCCCTGCCGGGGGGGAGGCCAGAGGGGGCAGCTCGGGGAGCCCAGGAGGCAGAGAAGCCGGAGACGCCCCCAGAGAGCACGCGGCGTTTCAGCCGAGGGAGCCCCCCGCCCTGGCGTTCCGCACGGAGCCTTGCTTCAGCGATTCGGGGTCGCGGTGCCGGGCCCGGCTTGACCGCCTGGTCCCGGTCCCGGGGGACTGGGCTGGAGCCCAGCCGAGGACAGCCAGGGTCTGCAGGCGGCCTCGCCCGGGGAGCCCCCACCTGATGCAGCCACGGCAGCGAAGCCAGGGGCCGGCCCGGCCGGCCGCTCTGCCCAGCAGCCGGCGGGCCCAGGCCGCCGGGCCTCGGCCCCAGCGTGGACGGCGTGCGGGTCCTCCGTCCGTTTGCGGCCGCCTTGACCGTCTGCCGACTTGGCTGGAGGTTGTTCCTGGGGAGTTTGTGTCTCTGGTCCTCAGCTTCGGCCGCGCCGGGAGGCACTTTGCGGAGGAAGCGTCAGAATAGGTGACGTGGGCCCGAGTGCTGGCTCCGAGACGCGAAGACCCCGCGTTTCCCTCGGGGCGGCTGGGGTGGCCTCTGCCGCCCTGCATGTGGTCAAGCCTAGAGCGGCTCTTGGATGCTTCCCGCCCCCGGGCCGGGCCGGGCCGGGCCGGGTGGCGGGAGGGGCGCCTGGAGGCCGCGGCGAGCTCGGGGCTTAAGCCCGCCTCTGGACACAGCCTCGCACGGACCTGGCTATGCCGCTCAGCCGCCGTCGTGAGGGCTTGGGGGTCACATCGGGCACGGGGACCGTGTGCTGCTCCCGCCGGTGCCGCCTGCTCGCTCAGCCCGGCAGTGCCAGGGGACGGCTGCTCCTGGGTCCGTGTGACACGGACGCTGGCCAGCCGCTGTCCCGGTCACAGTGCGTGGACACCTGCTCGGCGGCGTCTCCAGGCAGCGTTGGCGACACCCGCCGTGCCCGGCGCCAAGCCTGCGGGCGGGCGGAGGGCCTGATGGCACCACCTTCCCGGCAGCAGCGACACACCTGGACGTGACTCCTGCGTCCGCGGATGAGGGGCCAGGCGCGGACCGAGCGGCTCCCCTGGCCACGGGCCCCTCGTTCTCAGAATTAATCCGAGTCTGACTCCAAGACCCCGAGCCTGCCCCCCCC
>PVHY01022303.1:0-22844 GCA_004024945.1 Uropsilus gracilis
GCTTCCCATCCACCCAGCCCTCCCAGGCGAGCCGCCCCTCGGGGGTCCGCGGCGCTGCCCCCCCTCCGGACTCCCTCAGCCCTGAGTCCCGCCCCCTCCGATCTGGCGCCCGGTGGCCGTCGGGGCAGAGGTGCCCCAAGCCCCAGACACACCCCGGGGGTCACCCCGCCCGATCCTAAGCCAGGGACGGTCGCGTGGCGAAGCTGGCAGGAGCAGCGCCTCCCCCGCGAGGCCCAGGCCGGTCGCAGCCCGGGAACACCTGCGGCTCGGCCTTGGGGACGCGCCCGGCCGTGCCTTTCGGAAAACTCAGGAGTTTCGCGGGTCCCGGTGGCCGCTGCCGCCGCCCGCTGCCGCTGGGGGCGCTGTGGGCCTGCCCGCGAGGCGAGGGACTGGCGACTGCCCTTGGCCGCCAGGGTCCGGCCGCAGGGAGGTCAGTTGTAGCGCCACAACTGTCACAGCCCTCACCAGCTGCGGCGCCTTTCACGTCGCAGCTGTCCTTGCTCCACCCCCTCCCGCCCTGGCCCGCCGTGGCCAGGCTCAAGCCCAGGCAGGTTCCCGGCCACGCACGGATAGGGCCATTTTGAAAACCAACGGTTCCCTGAAAGAGCTGCCCCACGCGGCCAAGGAGCGACAAGGGAGCCGCGCTGGCCACACCGAGCCCAGAGACCGGTGGCCTCCTCCCGGGCACGCCGGTCAGCGCTGGTGCGACGCGGTCCCTCTGACTATTGATTCGCGCAGTCCCCGGTGGCCGAGGTGGCCGAGGTGGCCTGTGGCGGGAGCCTCGCTCTGTGCCCAGGAACGGATCCGCCGGCCAGGCTGGCTTTCCCGGCGGCCCGTGAATCGTCACAGAAATCCCGGGGAACCCTGGGGGCACGAGGAGCTCCTCCAGTGCCTGGCTTTGGGGGCGCGTCCCCGTAGCTGTGACCCTGGAGGGGAAGGTGCGGAGTAAGCTGCAGGGGAGCGACCCCCAGGAGCGTGGCTCAGGGGCTCAGGATCAAATCTTCACCCAGTCCCGGCCCCAGGCCCTGGTCTGAGGTTGCTCCACGCGCAGCCGTGGCATGCCGGGCTGTGCAGGACGAGAGCAGTTTCGCTCCCCGGGCAGACCTTCTTCTGGTGTCTTCGCTCCGGCCTTGAGGGCTGCCCAGGAGCCGGCACAGGCACCGAGGCCGCACCTTCTGGGGTCACAGCCCTAACGGGTCCGGAACAGGCCCCCATCCCAAGCCTTCCACGGCGACGCCGCCCCTCTCCTGGTCCTCCCGGCTCTGCCTTCTCCGGCTGTCTCGTGCTCGCCCTGGGAGGTCGCCCCAGGGTCCCCTTGCCCCCGGACGCTGCTGGCGTCTGAAATGCAGCCCATCCTCGCCTCGGTGTCTTCGTCACCCTGGCGCAGACGCCTCCGGGCCCTGGCGTGGTGGCGCCTGACTCAGCCCCGGCCGCCCCGCAGCCCCGCCCGGTGCGCGCTCCGCATCGCAGGCGGCCAAAGTCAGCACTTGGGAGCGGGAGCTGGATCGGCCGGCTTCCTGCTTTGAAGCTCCCCAGGGCTTCCTGCGGCTCCTGGGAAAGACCCTGCGAGTCTCCAGGTCGTTTCACGTGTCCTCCTCTGCGATCTTGGCCTTGGTGGCCAGCCGGCCCCTCTCGTGGCTCCAGCCACGCCGCGCCTCGCGTCCCCACGTCCCAGTGCAGACCGGCCGCGCTGGGAAAAGCCGCGTCTCCCCGCCCGTGCTCCGAAGGCCGCGAGTGTGCTTCCCCGCTGAGCACCGGGCTCTGGGATTGCGCCTCATCCTCCGCAAAGCTCTGTTCGCCTGGTGTTGACGGCTGCTTGTTCGCCGTGTGTGTTCTGCTGTGTCTTTTCGCCTACCTGCTTCGTCTCGGAGGGATTAGCCGCCGCCGTTCAACGCCATCGTACACCAGGTCATCTGGCCATTATTTATGCCCAGCGTAGCCAGTCCAGGGACGTCCGGTCCATTCCAAGGATGTCCCTTCTCCCCAGCTCTCTCTCCTCTGCTCTCCTGTCTGTCTCCCACTGCTCTGTCGCCTGCTCTTACCTGGAACCTTCCACTAGTTTTTCTTTATTGCTACCATCCTCCCTTCACCGCAGGGTTCCAGGGGGAATGCGGAAAAGCACCCCTATCCTGCCCTGATGTTTAGAGTCAGCCCAGCTCTTAGTCTACGTGTCACCATGTTTTCGTTTCCCCACTTGTCATCTCCCTCTTTCGAGGCCTTCCTTGTGGAAACAAAAATTACTTCCACTTTAAAATGTTTCAAAACTTTCTTTGGAAAATCTGCAAATATTCGGAACGAACGGATCCCCAATTAGACGCAGGCTGCAGCTGTGGAAGCCACAGATTATTTTTTTTAAGGAAGGCAACACCATCATCTAAAGAAGCTGAGCGAGTCTCTTCCTGGTGTGGATGATGCTGGCAGGAACTGGTTAGAGTTGCAAAAGAAGAAAATGTGTTTTGGATGGAGTGTGCTCCAGAGGCCTTTTTAAACTAAAACGTTCCTCAGGATCGATGATTTATAGAGACAGGTGTGAGGCGCCTTCTCAGATGCTCCTTCTGTGCCAGCGGCTTGCCGGGAGCCCTCTGGCTCTGGCGGCCGGGAGCGCGTTCAGCAGGTCAGCGGTATGCACGCAGGCCTTAATGACCGGTTCTTGGAGACTGAGAACGTGAGATTGATGTGGCCTGGATAAACTGTTTCAGGAAATGGTTTCTGTGCATCTCAGTAGCTGTCTCTTCCTGTGTGTGTTTGCAAGTTTATGAAAGCTCACGTTTTCCTAACAGCACATGGATGCTTCTAAGGCACGTCTTGAACGCTTGGGTGACAGGAAAGGGTGCCCGGGTCTTGGGGTGGAATGTCCTGGGTCTTGGGCTGCACTTCCCATCAGCTCTGGGGGAATATTGCGGTCACAATATTCTGACCCTCACTGTACAGATGCTCCGTGTCTGCGAGGGGCAGACTCGAGGCCACCTCTAGACTTGGGGCCACCTCGACACAAACCGTTCTTAGTCTCGCTGCAGTGACCGTCTCATCACCCATGTGTTGTCTTTGGCTTAGCGACCGCATCTCTAGCAACGAGATGGTGATTAAGTTTGGCGTGGATAGAACAGCAGTGCAGCTCTAACCAGCTTCATTTGCAGACTGGAACGAGCACACCGATGCTCGTGCTGGCCAGAAGCTGCCAGCCCACCCTCCAGCCTTCTCCAGTGCAGTTTGCTTTCTGCTTCCCTGTGCTTATTGGATGCCCGGCGCTTTACCGCCCACTCCCAGATGGGATGGGGCACCAGATCATTCAGCAGCATTCTGATTTCTTTCCATTCAGTATTTATGTCATTCCGAGGCTCTGTGACCAGCTCAGCCTCTACGCAGCTGCTCACACAACTGGGGAGTCTCATCAGATCATCGCTGATCTGTAAGCTCCGACCTGCCCGCCGTCCAGCGGGTCCCTTCTTGGTCGCACCCGTCCTCCCTCCGCTGGCCACTGGCCCACACCCTGACCAGAAAATGACTTCTTTCATGCTTTGCGGTGTTTGCAATGACGTGCGGGCCAGATGGAAGTGTCTCTCAGGAGACCACTTGACTATGAACCTGGGTGTCAGCTGGAAACTGGTTTTGCTGCTTTGCTTTTGAAATCCTGGCTATTTGGAGTCTTCTTGGAGCGCGTAGTAGGACTTAGAGCCTGTGGGGTAACAGTGCTTCTGCCCTCCGGTGTGTGGAATAGGTGTAGTCTTGAGATGAGGCGTAGCGGCTCCAAGCTCAAAATTAAAATCACCCTTCGGTCACTTCCAGCTCGGTCAGCGGTAGGGTCGTGAAGGAGGACGGGAAGGGTTTCTGGCCGCATCACCTGTTCTTTTATGGGACGTGCAGCATTTTAAAAGCTGAAGGTCATAAGACCTGTCGGCTGGATTTCACTGAGTATGCTTCAGAAGTTCCAGTGTTCAGGTATAAAGGCTAAAGGTGTATTTATAGCCACGATCAGCTGCCCCTTCCTTTTGCGGAGGCTTTCACGACCCTATCCCCTAATCAATACTCGATGTGATTTTTGTATTCAATTATTAGATAATTGGTACCTTATTGTCTGCAACAGCCTCGAAGGTTGGCTTTCAAAATCAGTGCATTTTCAAAAGACTTGTTCACATTGATGCGTCACTTTTGAGTGCATGTCTAGACCACAGATGTGGTGGCTCCTGTGGTGGGAAGACCTGCTTCCCTGTGTGGCTCTCAGTGGATGCTATGCCCACCTCGTGAGAGCCGCGCGCCCAGGCCAGTATGTCGCCATGGGCTAATGGGCTGTGTGTGAGCCTGTGTTTCACTGTGATACATTTTGCTGCCAATTGTACCAGTTCACGGCCTACTTGCTAGAGTTCTGGTTCACCCCCTTTGCCAATACTTGATGTTCAGATTCTGAAAATCAGGCTGGATGTCAGCTAGTTCGTGCTTTTAATCTTCTCTTGTTCTATTACCCGGGCTCTACGACTTTGTGTGTCTGTGATCCTTTGCGTTTCTTCATTACGTTACTTGTATTTGCCCATCTTAAGAAAGTGGATGGAAGAAACCATTCTCTCTCCCGAGCATGAAGAGCTTTTCGATAATTTCTTTTAAATTCTAACTTCTTGCCGCTCACTGCTAGTATATCTGGATTAAACCTGGGATGACATCACCTTGTGGCTACCATAACCGCCTGTCCCAGGGACATTGATTGAATCTCTGACTGGATTTGATTAGATCTCTCCCTCTTCCCGTCAAGCTGCGTGCGGGCAGGTAGCTTCCTTGTGCTCCTGGGCTCTGCACTGCGCCCTGTGTCACACCACCCCCAGTGCTCTGCCCTGTGCAGCGAGTGAGTGAGTCCTGTGTGTTCAGTGGGCGGTTGCCCTGGTAGACAGGCTGGTCTCCTGGTCAGCTTGCTGGGGCTTGCCTGTCACCCCTGCCACCTGTACCTGTTGTGCCTGGGACTCAGCCAGCACTGTCCCCTTCAGGACTGAGGGTCCCACAGGGCAAGCGGCCTCCATGCTGGGCAGATCTCCACCAGCTCTGCCACCTCTCATCCCTCCAGCCTCTCCCTTTCAGAAAGGTGATCATGGCTGTGCCTCCTCTTGATACAAGGATAATGACGCAGTTGAAAATGGTATTGAACCATACTGCCCTCGTGGGCGTGGTCTGAGAGAAAGACTTGCAAGAAGCAGCGAGAAGTGTGGAAAAGGCATATAAAAAAGAGGAGCCAGAGTTAGGAGCGGGGAAGACACGAGAATGGTGGGCTCACAGAACAGGCCCACGTGACCTGGCCGGGCTCACAGAACAGGCCCATGTGACCTGGCCGGGGGAAGCCCCTGGAAGAGGGAGCTGGAGGTAGGAGGAGCCATGGTGGGAGAGTGGCCAGCAGAGACGTAGCAGTGTAGAGTTGGATGCCAGGATGGCAGGCCAGGGATGACCAAGGCTGCTACGGGCAGGCCTGGTGAGTGTGGCCAGATGCCACCAAAGGCAGGCCTGGAAAAGGAAGCATGTGGAGCCGCAGCAAGGTGGCAGGTTTGGAAAGCTGCGTTTGCATCAGCATCTGATGGAGAAGTTTGAAGAGCTTTGGAGAAATGAATGCTTGAGAGAGAAGCAAAGAGAAGACTGAAAGGAAAAACTGGACTTGGCAGAGTGCCTGCCTCAGGTGTGGAGGGGCAAAGTGCGCCATCTTGGACATGTGTCTTTGGAACCTTCAGGACTGAAAATGGTGACGGGGGTAAGATAACTGGCCACTTGTGGCATGAAGGACTTTTCGTTTTTCCTGGTTGATTTTCCTTGTGAATAAAATCCTGCTGTTTAACTTGCATGTGATTTGGGCAACGGCTACATGCAGGTGATGTGGATATGGTAAGAGCCGTGTAGCAGAAGCTGCATGTTAAAAAATGCCGCTTTTTCCCTGTGGCTTCTGCGCTTTTTGACCTGATTTTACTCTGACAGGGTCGTGGGGAGGAGTGCGAGTTGGTACATGGCAAGTGCTCATAAAGATTCATTTCCCTTCAAATCATCTTGACTATTCCTGAACTATTAGTATTTCATATGAAATTGAGGGTCTTTTGCCCAGTTCTGTAAAATACCTTTTGGGGATTTACATGTTAATTTGGAGGAGAATTGACAACCACATGACATCAGTTTCCCATTATGGCTATTTTGGTAAAAAATGTTTCTTGAATGTTGTTCAATAGTTTAAAATCATTTTCTTTCTAAAGTTCTTTCACAACTATTTAAATGATATTTTGAGGTCTCTACCTACCTAATAATTATTTTGAATAATATCACTCCTTTTTATGTTTTGACTTTCAACTTAAAAAACTCTCAGTGTATTGAAAAGTAGTATGGCTTCCCCCTTCTCCTTGGAATCCTTGAAGTTTTTGTTTTAAGCATTTTGAACCTAGTTTCTCATGTCTGTTCCACTGTGGATAGGCGAGTCATCGAACACAGAGCTTTCTCAGTTTTCTTTTGGTTAGTATTTTTCCGGTGTGACTTTTCCTTTTTCATTACTTTCAAATTCTATATTTTATTATATGTCTCATGTCTGTTATATACAAAGTATGCCTGAAATTTGAAGCTTTATAATAACTGCCTTTTAACCAACTAGCTTTATCCATTTATATTTATTGTGACTTTTGATATTTTTCAACTCTTGTTCTTTTCCCCCCATTTCTCATTTCCATTTTTAGACACATTTTATTCTTTTTGGTTATATCGACCTATCTATTTCTTTTTAGTGCTCTTCATTTAAGAACTGTAGCCCAAATTTGGCAGTAATGTTAACTATTATTTGTGCTTCAGGTAACAAGGTCTAAAAATGGTTGGTAATGGGCACTAAAGATTAAGATGGTTCATGGTGGGAGAACCTCAGGGTAGACAATGATGTTATTTATATATATATATATATATATATATAAAATCAATTAAAAATATATGTACAATCAATTAAAATTTTAAGACATTAAAAATAATTAAATAAAAATAGTTGGTAATTCTGCTCCCAAGTATAATCTAAAATGTAGTCTAAAATGATTGATGCCTTTCATCGCTTCTCTCATCTGTTACCATCTTTATTCATTTTCAAACTCATCTTTCATCAAAGAAATGGAATGGGTGGTAGTAGCTTTGTTTCTGTTTTTAACAGTGCAGACTAACTTTCCTTTCTCAGATGTGCTTTTCTCCCATCACGGCTTCTTGCAAATCTCTTCTCTTTTGGGATTTGGTTTTCTTCTTAGAAAGGAAGTGTCGTTTACAGGACCTGTGAGGAGCAAATTCTCTGTATTTGTTTGCCTGGAAAAAGCCTGTTTTGCGCAATGTTAGTTTCACTACGTATAGAATTCTGTTGACTTCTCTTTCATCTAGACAGATATTAAGTTCACCCTCCTGTCTCTGCTGTGGCTGTTTCGAAGCCTTTGGCTTAAGGAGGGTCCTTTCTCAGTAAACCTTACGTTTACTCTGATTGCTGTAAAGGTTTATCTTTATTTGCAGCTCTGCAGTGCTTTTGTGTTTCTTTGACACAGATTTTTTAAAAATTATGTCTATCTGGTCTTGCCGTAGTTCTTGAATCCAATCAATTACGGACAGTTCTTAGCCACACGCTCTCAAACACCATCCTCTCCCATTTTCTTCACCTCCCCGAAGCTCTCTGTTCGTGTGATTGGCCTTCACTGCAGTCATCCTGCCTGCAACTCCCTCCGTCTGTGACTCCGCTTTGCATTCCGGGTGCGTGTCCGAGCCTCAGGCCCCTGCCTCAGTCCTTCCGTGATCTGCCCCTGAATTGCTAGTTAATCTACGGACCTGCTCTGTGTCTTCCGGACTTTGATTTGTCACGTTTAGCAGCTTAATTTTGTTCTTGGGCTGTTAGATTTCAACAACAACAGCCTTTCAGTGTCTTCCATCACAGGCTGTGTGCTCTTCTGAGTCCTTCAGGTTTGGGGATGAAGGTTGTTCCCCTTCCGGGTTATTCTCTTCCAGCTCTTGGGGTGCGTCTGTGTTAGCGTCACTCGTCTCCCCAGGGCCTGGCAGCTCTGAGCTCTGCACTCGTTTCCAGTTTTCCTCACGAATGCTGTGTCCTCTGTGGGAGTGAACCGGGTGGAAATGCATACGAAAGCTTACCAAGGAGAGTGCCCGGTCCAGCAGTCCTGGGCTCTTGTGTTGTACGGAGCAGAGTGTATTTACCCCGGGGAGGTAGTTCAGGGTCTTGTTCATTCTGGGTCTAGTGTTGTTGCTGTTGGTCTCTCACCTGAGGGGTCACAGCACACGGGGATTGCCATCTGATTTCCACACCCCTGCGGAAGCCTGGAGTGTTGATTTCTCTTGAGAGACCATCTCTCTCTCAAGCTCTCTGGCAGGTTTCTGGTCTCCTGAACTGTGAGAGGGTCGTCCTGGGGGTCCTGGGGTGTTATCCCGTGGGGCCCTGGGGGCTCGTCCTGTGGGGTCCTGGGGGTACTGGTGTGTTATCCCATGGGGCCCTGGGGGGTCGTCCTGGGGGGCCCTGGGGGGTCATCCTGTGGGGCCCTGGGGGTCGTCCTGTGGGGTCCTGACTCTTGCAGGGCCTCAGCTCTGCTTCCACCTCGCTGCTCCAGGGCACAGCTTCTGCAGTTAAATTATAGCTCCCAGGCTGAACGTCTGCGTCTGTGGAGTCTCCCGGATTTCCACGGCATTAGCCGTATTTGGTTCTGGCTACGAGACCCCTTTTATTTTAGACCCTGGCCCCGTCCCTCCTGTTCCTTCTGCTCGGTTCTCTCTGTCCTAGTAAAGGTCACGCTGCATCCAGCGTTTCTAGCGTTTGCAGCAGCAGGGCTCCCGTCCGCACCAGCCAGTCCACTCTGCCTTCAGAGCTGGGAGGCTGCAGTGTCAGTCAGGACAGTGCTTGCTCCTGTAACCCCGGACATGTGCTGGACGCTGGGGAGGTGGAGGGAAAAGCAGCCACGAGCTCTCACCTGCGGGCAAAGGAGGCGAGTGATGCGGAAGACGTCCCGAAAACGAGGTGCGCCCACTGGCGCCGGATGCTCGGCTTCCAGCCCTCCAAACACGCGGGCAGAGGCGTGTCAGCTGCTCTCCGCTGGCGTGTCTGCTGGCATGCGGTCTCTGCCTTGGCAGCTGCAGGGGCGAGACATGCTAATGATGAGGCCAAGCCAGCTGCAGGGGTGAAGCCATCAGCTGTTCCCGTCTCCTCCTGGCTGAGCAGATGAGAACAGCTGGGAGCAAGGCTGACATCCACTCCTGGGAGCTGCGCTCCCGCGAGCACAGGTGTCCGCAGAACGTCATCCGCGGGCGCGTCCAGGATGGCGGGTTGAATCTGCTTCTTACCTTAACGTGTGCTGGCGAGCGCTTGTCTGGCCGGAGGAGCCGGGGGTTGAGATCTCATCGGCGTTTCTTTGAGACCCCAGAGTGATCACGGACCCCACGTGGCTTTCTCTGGTTTATCTGGGACAATCAGGCGACTGGTTGTCACCAAAACGCAGACACGCTGGGTTTAATCAACCGGTCTGCCGCCAGCTCCTCGGAGGAGGACGCCTGATACATGAGTGTGACTCAGCCGCAGCTGGCACATAGTCAGCCTCTTCTTTTTCTGCTCTCCAGTCGCCCACAAAAAGTGCTTTTCGGCCTCTGTCCTCACACAGCCAAGGCCCAGACTGCTGGCGAGGAGGCTCCGTGCACGACGGCAGAGGCTCTGGCTCGGAGAGAAAGTGCAAAGGCAGAAAGCGTCACAGTCCCCAGTAGCTGCTTCTGCGCCTCTTCTAGGGACACGTAGTGTCAAAGGACGAGATGGCTCCAGCTCAGCTCCCCGATTCCCTTGGGTGGGACTTTGCAGGGTCCGGAGTGTGGCGTCTTCTCTTCCTGCAGTGATGGCGTTGGGAGGAGCTGGAGGAGGCCAGAGTTCCAGGCTCGGGCGAGAGGTTCTAGCCTGGCCCCTCAAGAGCGCGTGGCCTTGTGGCACCTGCCCCATCATTTCCATCTCAGCCTCCTTCATCCAGCTGCAGCCTGCTTGCCCAGCAGTGGTCCCGCTGAAGAAGGGGGTGGTGGGCAAAGCCTCCGGTCATGACAGTCTGGGGGGAGGACCCAGGGCCTCAGCGCATCCAGGCATGGTTTGCCCCTGGAGAGCACAGGCCCTCCTGCTCCCTGGTGAGCATCCAGGCACCCCCGGAGGGGGCGTCAGACGTTTAGGAGGGCGGGAGCGTTCTGTGCCTTTTCCTCGACGCTCCTGCTTTTATTTACCCATTTTATGCCATCTTTCTATCGACCTAGAGTTAGGGCATCTTTGAGATTGTCCTTCCCATGATGCCAGCTGGCTCCACATCATCCAGTTATAGGCAACACATGGCGATCCGTGCCCCCTCCCCTGCAGGGCAAGCTGGGAGCTGGGAGGGGCTGGGGGAGCAAATGATGGCCGAGGTCGGGTCAGGCAGGGCCCCCAGCCCCCAGCCCCCACTGGTGTGGGAAAGGAGGTGAGGAGGAAGCTTGAGAGGAAGGCGGCAGGGAGCATCCACTGCAAGCAGCATCAGGCCTTGGTGAGACTCAGAAAGGCTCCCGTGCATGTGAGGCGTGTGTGTGAGCTGAGCACACACGTTAGCACCATGTGTATGCGGATCACAGCAACAGGCGTGTGCTCACGGCAGCGAGCCGGGCGTCTGTGCCGTTTTAGCCGCGGCAGCGTTAGAACATTCCAGAATCCTTAAGGAAATTCCTCTCTGAGGTCAGACGCTGGTGGTGTTTTCCCAACATGTAGGGAAAGGACTGTGCAGCATGGGGGAAAGTTCTTCCCCCCCATGTCCAAGAGGCTCCCCCGAGTGCCCATCACCCGTGGCTTCCAGCTCCCGGCTCCGCGGAGCTGCAGAGAAGCAGCTGGAGTCCCTGGGATGTCCACTTGGTCCTCACGCGGCCTGCCGGTGACCGCATCGCGGGCAGCTCCCAGGCCCCGGTGACGGCCTCACCGCGCACGTGGACGGGCCATTTCCGGACGCACCTGCTCTTCACCCCGCAGCGCCGACGGAGGCCTCTCCCAGAGGAGTCGGTGCTCGGTGAGCTCTGGGGCTGCTCTGGTCTGAGCTTCCAGTCAGTTCTGCCCACCTCCCGCCCCCAACGTCTGCATCCAGATGCATGGCCCTGTCCAGGGCGGGGTCACACCACGCAGGCGGGCAGCCGCAGGTGGGCAGCTGGCTTGGCCCACGGTGACGGCAGAAATAGGACGTCAGGAAGGGGCATGGCTCAGCACCAGGGCGAAGGCGCCGGCCTCATCCTCCCGGCCGGTCTCAACGGGGCCAGCAGAGCCTGCTCGGCCCTTTGCCCAGACCGCAGCGGCCAGAGCCCCGGGCCCCGCTCTCCGGCCGGCTGTGGCCGCCAGCTGCTCCGGGAGTGCTAGGCCAGGCGTGGGCGGTCACCTCACGGGCAGCCCTTTCCTTCCCGCGACAGCGATTCACGAAGCTTGGCTCGGATTGTGATGCTTTCCCTTCCTAGGGACATGTTTTTGCGTTTTCCATGTTTGATATCGAGCTGCGCCCTGGGCTCCTCCGGCCACCACGCCCCCAGCGAGCCCTCATCCTGATGGCCTGCTCCCCGTCTGGGATTGCACCTTCCCGCCCTCCCCTCCCTGCCTGTGGGCTTTGGATCTCGGGTCGGTTCCTGGGTCTCAGCCTTTCCTTGTCTTCTGTTTGTTTGCCCTGGGTCCGCACATCAGCGTTGGTCCACAGGAGATGGAAGTGTGGGTGCGCGTCTCGCTCTCGGGCCGCGCCCCATCCCCAGGGCCCCGGGCGGCCTCCTCTCACAGCCCCGGTCCCTGCCCTCCGGCCCCAGCCTCAGCTCGGAAGCCGGATGTCCAGGCCAGCCCTGGGTCCTTCGTGCGCCCTGTTCCTCCTTCGCCCTGCCCCTCGGGGGAGCCGGTCCCCGGCTGCGTGTCCCCTGGCTGGCTGTGAGCTCCGCGCTGGCCCTTCTTGTGTGTGTCATTTTTACACGTGAGCGAATTTGCACACGTGGGAAGAGCTCGTCGTCCAGAGCGGCGAGAGCGGGGGTCCCAGGGGCGCAGGCGGGTAGCAACCCCGCTGCAGAGAAACGCCTCTGGGGAGCTGAGAGACGCCCCCTGCACGTCCTTTTCATTGCGGGTGCGAATGGGAGCCTCTGTGAGAGCCGGAAGCGGGGTCGCCAACCCCACCAGGTCCCAGCCACCCCAGCAGCGCCGGAGCGAGGGGCGAGCACTGGGGCTGGTTTGGGTTTGCGGTTCCCGCCCCTCCTACCTGGTGGCCTGGAGAGGAGCCCAGCTGCGCGTGGGCCTGTTTCCTCAGTGTCCCCCCCGCCCCCCTGTTCCCAGCTCCTGGCATGAGTCCACCCGCACACGCAGCTCAACTTCAGCGGCTATGAAAGCAGCACGGGGAAGCACCCCACTCCCCCCCCCTCCCCCGGGGCCGGGTCATGGGTGGTCTCAGGTTCTCTTCTGTTTCTGTCGTCCCCGGTGTGGCTGGTCCACCCTGCCCTCCGTCCACTTGGCGGTGTCCGCGCGTTCGGGACAGACACGCCAAGGAGTTCGACAGCCTCAAAGTGCGCCGCTGAGAGACCCGGTGCTTCCGAAAGCGCTTTCCTTGGGGCCGTGGCTGTTTCCGCCTGCGACGACACGTCTCTCTTGCGGAAAGAGCCTAAACACAAGGTCCAGGTGACAGATGCTGAAGGCGGTCATCGAAGGAAGAGCAAAGTTCCCGCTGGGGAGGGGTTTTGAGCTGAATAAGGAGCGGGTGGCCGCGTTAGCTTTGGCTCTGGGAATCTGGGTCCTTCACATCCACCGCTGAACATGTTACCTTGGCGGGGAGGCGAGGAGGGCAAAAATGAACCTTTGCTGAGTTTGAGCTTCCATACTGACCCTGGGTTTGCGACTGAGCTCGTGAGGAGCGCTGGGTTGTGGCGTTTCTCTCACCTGCCGTCTCCGCCAGGGTGGCCGCGGCTTTCGCTGCGTCAGGAAGGCCTTCTTTCCGCCTGTGCTTTGCCAGTCAGATGACGCGGTTGGGTCCCTCGTGCGTGACGGAAGGCTTCGTCGGCATCTTGGCCTGGTGGCGGGTACGCGCTGGGAGGGGGTGCGTCGGGAGTAGGTTTTCTTTGACAGCTTCCAGGCCACGCAGATGTGGCTCGATTTTGTGGCAGTTTTGTCATTTGTGTCTTTCAAAAAAAGAGAAAAAAGTACACCGTGTCGTCTGGGTTGAATTTCTTAGCATGAAATCGTTGCTCGAACTATGCTGTGGTCTTAACGCCCCCGTTATTGAGGATGACGTCGCTCTCGACCCTCTTTCCGGTCCTGAAATGGTGGGCGAGGCTCCCTCTCAGGTTTTGCTTTCATCTCGCTGTGATTGAACAGCTTTGACAATGTCACAAACAACTTGGGCTTCCAAGACTGAGGTTCACTGCCGTCACGTCCACCCCCTCCCTCTGCATTGTCTTTAATCGGCTCCCTTTAACTCTCGGCTATGGGGAAGGAGGCTCTTCCTAACCCCCCCACCCCCCCCATACACACAGCCACTCAGGGAGGCAGATGCCCGGCTCATGTGTCCAGCTGCGCACATCTCCAAGGCCCACACTGTCGCTTGGCCCAAAATATTTTCCACATCTTCCTTGTCATTTTGTTCTTGGGCCCGGGGCTTATGCAGAAGCAAGCTGCTGGTACCCAGGGATGGGCTGGGATAGCTTTATGTGTAAGCTCACATCCATCCTCTTGCAGTCCTCATGACCTGGGCCCTCACACTTGACGAGGCCTGCTGTGTTCCCACCTGAGTGTGTCCACGGGTGGCACAGCAGCCCTGGAAAGGAAACGCTTTGGTCTCGCTAGCCGGAGCCGCGGCCTGTGCGTGCCATGGCCAGGCACGGTGTGCTCTGGTCTCCTGCAAGCCCCCTGGCTTTATGGTTTATTGTTTCAACTGCTGGAAATGAAGCGTAGACTCCCCATCCTGCCCCTTTCTGCCATCTGCCTCTATCTAGTTTGAAACTCTTCCTAGATTCACACAGCCCTAGGATCGTCGTGTGCCAGGTTGAAGCTCTCATCACCAGAGCTCCTCTCTCTCAGGCAGCAATTCTTTCCTCCCTGTCTCCTGATGGCAGCAGTCACCACCTCTGGCAGGTAAACATGCATCTGTCTGCGTGGGTGTCTGCTTTTCTCCTTTCGTTTTAAATTGCCAGCCTGTCTGCTTATGCTCCCAGCGCGTGTCTCCTGAACAGTGAGTAGCTGAACTTGCATTTTATCCATTCCGAGGGGCTCTCCCTTTAAAAGGGAACATTTAATCCAATTACATCTAATCTGATTATTCCTCTGGGGAGTTAATTATCTTGCTATTTCTTTTATATTTGCCCAATATGCTTTTATCTCTCTTTTTTCTTTTCACGTTTCCCTTTGGATATGGTAGTTTTAGTATCGCATGTTTCAAAGCTGAGTTTCTTAATTTAATTACGGTTGGTTTTCAAATGGTGGCGACAGGGATTAGACTATGTATCTTTGACCGACTATAGTCGCAGAATCAGAAAGGGGCAGATGTGAGCTCTGGAGGCTCCATGGACTCGGCATTTCACCCAGTAGTTTTATGATTTCATTTTCTCACAGCCAATGTTGCTCCAGCTGACATATTTTGATGTGAAGTGTGAGCTTGGATCCACTTATTTTTCCGAGGGCTGCCCAGGCTCCTGTGTTTGTTTCTGCTGTTTTTGCCCCATTGGTTTGACATGCTCCCCTGGTCATAACACTGACTGACCAAAACATAAATAGATGACATTTAGTTTGGTTTCCTTATTTGCTTTCACTTCTGTGGGCCTGTCCAAGCAGGTTCGCAGACTCTACGCTTCGTATCACTAACCGATAATCGCGATCTCCCCCACAATTGTTGTGATTTTGCTCTATCTTATTTCCCATGTCAACCTCAGGACCTAAAAGACATCACGATAGATGTGGACAGGGCCACAGCAGCGTTGCCGCCAACAGAGAGGGCAGGGCCTCGAAACGCAGGCTTCACTCGTGGCCTGTGTTCAGGCGGGGTCTCCTCCAGCCTGTCCGGACCGCCTTCTTGTGGTTTCAGTGGTGAGGGGCTTTGTTGTTGCCGGCTATCCCATTTCCTTGGCCAGTTCTCCAGGTTAGAATATTTTCATTCGTTTGTTCATTCATTTATTCAGCGATTCATTGTAGAGTCACTGCTGGGGTTCCCAAAGTTCGTGAGCTACACTGCTCTGCCCTCCCTGATGCAGAGTCTGGGCGTTTAGGGCGCTGAGTGTCAGACAGCGAACAGCGAGCGTGGTCCCTGGAATGCTGACTCGAGAATTTGGCTTTGGCTGTGAGGTTGAGTGGGCTGCCAGTTCCTTCTCTTCCAATTCTGAGTCATCCCGCCTGCTGGGTAATATCAGCTCTTGCCTCCCAGGGTCACTCCCTGTAACACGTGGCGTGGTGGAGGACGGGTCAGAATGAGTGTGCCGTAGACAGAGCCAAGGAAAGGGGGAGGGGAAAGGGGGCGGACTCAGGGAGCTAGACCCAGAGCCATAATACCCAGCTCCTCCCCCAGTCTCTCCTGTCCATCCCCAGAGGACCTGGGAGTGGAGGGGAGGCTGGGAGTGATGTGTAGGAAGTTCATGCAGGAAACAAGAAGGGTGGGCAGGAGAGCGAGACTGGGGAGCTCAAGTCTCTTTAAACACGATCTCCCCTAATGTTTACCAATAGTCGTGATTCTGCTTTGAATCATCACTCTTCAGCCTGTGTTATTGAGATATTTACCTTTTATTGATTTGAAAAGAGCTGTTTATATATTATGGCTTTACCCTCTTGTGAACCATCATTTTGGAGGAACAGTATGTCCATCCATTTCTTACTAAGCCTTTTCTAGGTGTGTGTATTTTCTAGTTACTCTTCTTGTTTTTCTATAAATGGGTCTTGATTTTCAAGTTTACTTAGTGTTAACTTCCTCTTATATTGATTTAGACGTCTATACTCCGGTACTCGCCTATTTGCTAAAACATCGCACTGGTTTTAGTCGATGTTCAGTTGGTCTTCTTGGGTCTGATAACTCATCATGCCGTCTAGAAATAACTCCTCTTTTCTAACACTTATTTCTGAATGTTTTTTGATTGCTTTATTACAGTAGCTCAAATGTACAGAGCAGTTCCTAGAGTGTGTGCAAACTGCAGATGCCTCCTTGCTTTGGTCTTTAATGAGAGAACATGAGGTGTCTCACTGTTGATTCTGATACTGCCTGTAACTTTGAGCTCTAAGTTCATTAATTTAAGGAAGAATCTATTCCTAGCTTTTAGTGTGCACTGTTATCAGCACTGGATATTGAATTTTATTAACGACTTTTTAGACACTTACCGAGGCACCATACCTTTCTTTTTCTCACTTCTTCTCCTCTGACCTACTGATATGAAAAGTATAGATTTTCCTCTTATTGAATATCCGGCTCCGCCCACCACCCCTCCCCCACATTAATTTTGACGTGTAGTACTTTTGCAAACAGAATCTTAAAGGTGCCACCCTTCACTATGGCCCTTTCCCGTGGAGAGCTGCTCTTTCTGATTGATCTGAGCTCCCCTGCAGGTGGGTTTCCCAGGACCCGCCATGAATTCTAAGACTGATGCAGCGTAAACAGGAAACAAACGGGCAAAGCGTCCAGCTTCTCCTCTTGCCCCCACCCAGGAGGGAAACGAAGACTGATTCAGGATTTCGTTGGCCGAGTGTCTTTTCGGAGTAATTCTTTTTCCAGAAACTTCCCCAGCAGTGTCTGTCTGAGCTCCCCCTCCCACCCCAGCCAACTCCACAGCGCCCCCTTTGCTGAGATGGAGGGTGCCGGGAGCCTCAGCTGCCCACATGCTGTTTCTCCGGAAGGTTCCTCCCCAGACCTTTCTCTCGGAAGGGTCGGCCAGTTTGCTCTCAACACGAAGCACGCCTTTCCTTACTGGACCCCTGCGTCCTGGGGGAAAACAGCGGTGGAACGTTTGACTGTGTCATTTGCGGGTGGTTGTCAGGAGGTTCCTAGAACATGAAGCGCTGAGGGGTTTGCGAGACACGTGGGGACCCAGAGACGCCGCCGGGCTACGGACATCACCCTAGCCTGCATGGGCAGCGCAGGTGGCCGGCGCCCAGGACACAGGACGGTCACTCGTCTGAAGTCAAGGCTGGTGGACGGGGCGGGCTGAGGGCCTCACAAAATGGCGTTATTATGAGCTTTTCTGTAGTAAAGACAGCCCCAGGGAGCCCCACCACCCACAGGTCTGCCACGGGGAAGGGCAAGTCATGGTCACTGAAGACGCCACGCTGGCCGGAGCCCGGGTGTCCAAGCACGTCGGCCCTGCCCACAACATGGGTTTCTGTGCTGTTGGCAGAAGTGTCTTCCCAAGACAGACTCTGAGCTGTTTCAGCTCAGGCTTAACTGCAAACCTCCTGGGTCTAACGCTTGGACGTGTGGGGCTTGTGATCGGTTTCGCTGCCAGGGTTCAGGTGTGACCTTGTAGACTCGGGAAGGGGCGACCGCCTGAGGGCAGGGGTGGCCCTGGCTAAGGGGGGTGCCCCCTCTCATGATGGAGGAAACACCTGGCTGTTGTCCTCATGCTCCCTTCCCCTCCCCATCCTGCGGGGCTGCTGAGAGCCGGAAGTGCATGTTGTGTGTATGTGTGTGCACGCGTGTGGTGTGTATGATGTGTGTTGTGTGTGGTTGTGTGCATGATGTGTGTGGTGCGTATGTGATGTGTGCTGTGTGTGATTGTGTGCATGGTGCATGTGCACGTGTGTGGTGTGCTGTGTGTGATTGCATGCATGGTGTGTGTTGTATGTATGATATGTGTTGCGTGTGGTTGCGTGCATGATGCGTGTGGTGTATGTGATGTGTGCTATGTGTGATTGTGTGCATGGTGCATGTGCACACATGTGGTGTGGTGTGTGTGATTGCATGCATGGTATGTGTGGTGTGTGATGTGTGCGCGTGTGCTGTGTATGGTGTGTGTTGTATGTATGATGTGTGTTGCGTGTGGTTGCGTGGATGATGTGTGTGGTGCATATGTGATGTGTGCTGTGTGTGATTGTGTGCGTGGTGCATGTGCACGTGTGTGGTGTGTTGTGTGTGGTTGCATGCATGGTGTGTGTTGTGTGTATGATGTGTGTTGCGTGTGGTTGCGTGCATGGTGTGTGTGGTGTGTGATGTGTGCGCGTGTGTGGTGTGTATGATGCGTGTTGTGTGTGACTGTGCGCATGATGTGTGTGGTGCGTATGTGATGTGTGCTGTGTGTGATTGCATGCATGGTGTGTGTTGTGTGTATGATGTGTGTTGTGTGTGGTTGTGTTGTGGTGTGTGACTGTGTGCGCGTGTGTGGTGTGTATGGTGTGTGTTGTGTGTGATTGCATGCATGGTGTGTGTTGTATGTATGGTGTGTGTTGTGTGTGGTTGCGTGCGTGGTGTGTGTGGTGTGTGACTGTGTGCATGATGTGGTGTGTATGCTGTGTGGTGTGTGCACGTGTGTGTTGTGTGTTGTGCGTGTGCATGTGTGTATGGTGTGTGATGAGCGTGCATATGTGCGCATGTGTGTGCGTGTGTGTATGCTGTGTCTCTGGCGGGGGAGGGCCATGTCCAGGAGACAGTCTCTCCATCTGGCTCTGGTTTAGGTTGATGCTGTCAGGCTAAACAATAGAAATCGCGTCGTGTCCGCAGAAAATCAGGGTGACGATGCTGCACCCGACCCGGCCCTTCCGGGGAAAGCGATCCTCGGACACACTGGAGACGCCGCTGGCGCCTAGGGGCGTCCAGGGTTTCTGCCGAGCGGGCAGGCCTTGGGCTGCTCCGCGATGCCCTGCATGCGCCGCAGGACAGGCTGGGCGCTGCCTGGGGCGTCCAGGTGCCCGCGGGCCGGGAGCGCGGGAACAGGAGTCACCGCGGGCGGCGTGTGACCCTCGGCAGAGCCTCCAGGCCGGCCGGTTCTCATCCAGAAGCTTCTGGGCGACCCACGTGGGAGGAGCAGGCCAGCGCCCTGGGTGGCTTCCTCAGACGAAGCCCCGCGCTGGCCTGCCCAGTCCAGAAGCGCAGGGGCGGCCGGCAGGGGAGCAGGGGCGGCCCCCGAGGGTGTGAAGGGGGAGCCCAGCCCCCTGGAGCCGCCCCACACCCGCCCCAGGCACATGGGAGGCCAGCGTGGACACGGTGACGTCCACTTCGTCTGCTCCTGGGGACAAAGGCCCGTCCTGGGCGGCCAGCTGTGGATTCGGCTGCTCAGCAGCCACCAGCCGGTCAGTGTGGACAGAGGCATCTCTCCGGCGGCCCCCTTGTGGCTTCCGCCTCTGCGGACCTTTCCCAGCGGCCTGCGGGCCAGACGCCCGGGCCAGGTGCCGCGGGAAGGGGTCCTGCGGGCTTCGTCTTGGGCCACGGCTCCAAGTAGGCGGCCCCTGACAGGCTCTTCCGGAAGACAGCCGTGGGGCCTCAGGTCCCTGGGTGCCGGTGCGTCCTCGTCCTCGTCCTCTGCGGCTTCCGCGCGCTGGCCAGACCCCTGTGTGACCCCACGAAGACGGGGGTCAGAAGCACGTCCTCCACGCAAGGACTCTCGCAGGCGTTTGGCTATGGCCGGCGTGTCGGGGCTCCAGTGGCTGAGAGTTGCGGGCGTCTCAGGCGCCCCCCCCCCGAACTCAGTGCCTGCGCCGTCTTGGAAAGGCGATGGCCGGCGCCCTGGTCCGCTGCGGACGTTGCTGTGGCGCGGCCAGGCTGGCGCCTGTGTTGCGTCGTCTGCGAGCCACGCGCTGGAGAGCTGGAAAGTCCACGAGAAGCCCCGTGGGGCTGCGCTGGGCTGTGTGGCCGTGCCCGCACGTGCAGCGGGGGCCAGGCTCGCGGGCCCCGGATGAGGCGCTCATCGAGCCGAGACTGCGTCCCCAGCGCTGGCCGGGTGAGGCGGCCCCGGGGACTCGAGGGTGTGTCCCCCGGTCAGCCACGACTCCCTTTCCTCCGTCCAGGTGGGTCGCTGGGTTGTTTGGGCCACGCTCGGGCCACAGGAACGCGGTTCTCCCTCCGAGTGGATGCAGAGAAGCTGTTTCGGAGAAAAGATGTGTCCGGGTTGAACCGGGGACTCCGAGAGGCCCGGGAGCCCGGCAGCCGAGTGGACCTGGCTCTGTGGCCGGGCGGCGGTCAGGGGCGCGGGGTCTGGGAGCGGGAAAAGCAGAGGCTCCGGGCGGGGTCTGCGTCTCAGGCGGACGTGGGGTCACCCCCCAGAGAAGCTGGTTCCCGGCGCCGCCCGGAGCTCGCACAGCACCTGTGTCTGGGACTCGGGTTTTGTCGGAGCCGCGCGCGGCCTTGCTCGAGCCGGACGGGCGAAGACACGGCTTTGCGGGTCCCGTACCCACTGGCTGTCGGCTCGAGCCTCTCTGGGTGAGGTTCTGGGAGTTTCGAGGCCCGTGTGGTCCAGCCCTTCCAGGGAACGGGAGCAGCAGCGACTTAGAGGCTGCGTGGGCAGCTCCCTGGCATCCAAGGGCCTGGCGGCCTCCGCCCACACTCTCCTCCTCTCTTCCCACCACCCATCTCCACACGTTTACGCCCCCCTCGCTGCTGGAGGTGCTGTTCGCGGCGCCTCAGTTCCAGAAGATTCCTCGCCCCCTGTTCCCAACCCCCCCCCACCACATGCCAGGGCCGGGCCCTCCTGCCCAAAGCCGGTGCCCAGACACCTCGCTCAGGATGCCGTTTTGGCTTCAACTGCAGCCCAGTTCTCCAGCAGGGCAGGGCAGGGCAGGGCAGGCTGGGCCAGGCCCTCCAGCCCCCAAGAATCTTTCCCCAAGCACAGACGAGGTTTCAGGGCTGCAAGCTGCCCCATGCGTTAGACCCCAAGGGCATTTGTCTGCCAAGGAAAACGCAGCGTCCCTGGTGGGACAGGCTGGATCCACGTGCGAGGCCCGCGTGGGCTCCCGGAGCCTGGGGGAGGGGCCTTGGGGCTCGCGGTCAGCCGCGCTCGCTCAGCCTCCCCGCACCGTGCCTGCGCCGTGCCCAGCGTGCCATGGCCAGCAAGGGTGGGCGCCCTCACCGGCCCGCAGGTGCTCGGTGGAGCCGGGAGGTGCGTCAGCCTTCAGATGACGACGGCTGTCCTGGCCCCGCTCTGCTCGTCATTTGGCTGCCCGAGGCGCGGGCCCTGCGGGGGGTGATGAATTAGTCTCAGCTGGGGCTGGCGGTCTCGACTCGCCACTTCTTTCTCGTTAAAAACAAGCAGATTGAAAGTCGGGCTCATAAGTGAGGCTCGCGAGGGGCTGGTTCCTGCGTTAACCTGCGAGGAACCAGCGGATGCTGGGGAGCTGGAAATCCATCACCTGCCAGAGCTCCGAGGAAAGCATCCGTCGGGATGGTTCCTTGGGCCCGTGTGGCCTCGGGAAGGCGGGGCCTCCCGCCTGTGTGGGATCGTTTGCTGACTAGATGCTTGTCTGCGCAGGGAACTCTGCCCTCGAGGCGCCACCGTGACCCGCGGGGCAGGACTTGTGCTCTCAGGACGGGTGGCAGGCAGGACCCAGGGTGATAAGTCACGCACGTCTGGAAGCTGATAAAGCTGGGAGGGGGACACGATGCGCTGACGGCTGAGTGGCGCCAGGGTGGGAGGTGACTCGATGCCCGCGGCCTTTCCAGATGAGACGCTTGAGCCAGGCGCCGAGACGTGAACAATGGGGCCAAGCCAGCCTTCCCGGCAGAGAGGAGAGCAGAGGCCTCAGGACATGCGGTGGACCCCCCGGCCTGTAAAGGGCCAGCATGGGGCTGGTGAGCCCCACGGAGCGAGCGCGTCGTCCCAGGGGACGCGGCTCTAGGCCCTTGGCCGCGGGGGAAGCGGAGTTCTGCCCCGGTGTCTCCCGCCAGCGTCCACGCCCCTGTCCCGTGGAGTGACGGGGCTGGACCGGCGCTGGCCTTAGGGCTGGTCTGACTGCGGGCAGCCGCGTGGCTCCTCGCCCGTCCCCGCCTCCGTCTCCTCCCCCGCCCCCTTCCCCGTCCTCGTGTCTCCAGGCTGATGCGTGTCAGGCAGCTGTGAGGCATAAGCACGTCATCGCGCAAAGGCCCGGGATGGGCTTGGCAGGAACTGTCCAGTCCGTGGCCACCACCGTCCACGAGCCCCGATGCGCTGCCCGGGCCAGCCCTGCGTGGTGCCCGGGAGTAGCTCTGCTCCCACCCCTCCAGCCTCCCCACAGCTCCTCTGGGAGAGCCTTTCGGTACACGCGGTGCCCCCCACCCACCAGCTCCAGGACGCACCCCGCGCCGCGCCACGGCCCAGCTCCGCCTCAGGAGAGCGTCACGCAGGCCTGGCACCGGCCACTGCCCGCCGCGCCCGCCCGCCTCTCGCTCCCTGTCAGCCGCCACGGCCTCTCTGCCCCCGGCCCTCTGGACATCGGCCTCCCGTTCCAGGAGGGGGACCCCGCCACGGGTGCCCGCTCTCCCGGACGTGCCTCGCATTGAGAAGAGCAGCCTGAGCCTTGCGGGTGCGGCGATGAGGCTCAGTTGGGCTCCGGCTCCGCAGGCGGGGTGAGGGGTGGGGTGAGGGGGGTCTTCATGGCTGGATTTCCCAAGACCCTGAAAGCAGCCACTGCAGAGATGCCCGCCTGACGGGCCAGTCTGCGACTTCCCTCTTGAGCTGGCCTCACGGGGATGAGCGGCCGCAAACAGACAGGGAGGCGAGCGCAGCCGGCGGGAGAGGCTGGGGGCGCTGGGAGGACGAGAGGACGGGAGACGGGGGCGCAGAAGCCAGGCCGGGGAAAGGGAAGGGAAGCCTTTCCGGCCGCGCTCCTGGGGGGTCACGGACCCTGGAGCAGGGTCGGCGAGGTCGCGCTGACGTGGAGGGGGCGGCTGCTTCCATAGGGGCAGGGCACGGGGTGGGGGGCCAGGTCTGAGGACCGGCAGTTCGTGTTTTTCTGC
>PVHY01022304.1:0-22580 GCA_004024945.1 Uropsilus gracilis
TAAATACAACAACCTGGATGATATGGATAGATTATTAGAAAGATACAACTCCCCAAAATTAAACAAGGAAGATATAGAAAACTTAAATAAATCAATCACAAGCTGTGAAATTGAAGCAGTCATCAAAAATCTACCTTAAAACTTTACCTAAAGAGCCCAGGACCTGATGGCTTTGCAAATGAATTCTACCAGACATTCAAAGATGAAATAATGCCTGTGCTACTGAAAACTAAAGCAATTGTGATGGATACCCCAAGTAGGGGAAATTGCGTAAAAGACCACAAGCAAAATGAACCAGGTAAAAATTGGACCTAACGTTAAGACAGCCTTCAAAGCAAAGGTTCTTTGTCATTGGTGATGGATGGGAGGAGGAATACTTACCTCATAATTTCTGACAGGAGAATTGAAGGGGGTTAGTGCTAAATGTTGCCTCTAAAAGAGGTCTTTAAATAATTTAAGGAACTAGCACAACTATGGGTACATTCTTGCTTTTTTGTTTTTATTTTTTTAACTTAATTTATGCAGAAGATCAATACTCTGTCCTTTATTTCACTAATACTTAGTAAAATGTGTTATTTTCCAATTTCTGCTTACTGGGAAAATTGAGCCCTACCAGCTTATTTTACTTTCAGTTGGAACATTTGGGGAAATAATATACTTTGTTTTATGACAGATTTAAATAAAAGTTTGTAATGACTTTCAACTTTTTTGTTCATTAAACTACCTTCTTAGAAATACAGTTTGGTTTTGTCAGACTTTGGAAATTGTCTTCATGAAAAAATAACTTACAGATGAGTGTGATCTGGTTATCTTAGTAATGTATTTGGTAACAATTTAGGAACTGATGTGTGTCTTTTCCTAACTAGACAATATTTCTGAGACTGTTCCGTCAAATTCAGTGTACCATTGACATATGTCTTATGCATGATAGTAAAATAAAAGCATGTTACTCTGCTAAAAAAAAAAATAAAAGTTTTTCCAAAAAATCAAGAAAGAAGGAAAGCTGCCAAATACATTTTATGAAGCAAACATCACACTCATACCAAACCAAATAAGGACAGCTCCAAGAAAGAAAACTATAGACCAATTTCCTTAATGAACATGGATGCAAAAATTTTAAACAAAATCCTGGCAAATAGAATCCAATGGTGCATAAAACGCATTATTCACCATGACCAAATGGGATTTATCCCAGGGGCACAAGGATGGTTCAACATCCAGAAATCAGTTAACATTAATACACCACATCAAAAAGAGAAAAACAAAACCACATGATAATATCAATAGATGCAGATAAAGCATTCAACAAAGTTCAGCATCCATTCATGATAAAAAACCCTTAAAAATTAAGGATTAAAAGAACTTCCCTCAACAAAATAAAACCATCTATGACAAATGTATGGCAAACATCATCCTAAATGAGGAAAAACTAAAATCATTCCACTTAAGATCAGGAAACAGGCAAGTATGCCCACTCTCCCCACTACTCTTTAACATTATACTAGAACATTGTACTGGAACATTGTTCTAGCTAGAGCAATAAGGCAAGAGAAATATATAAAAGGGATATGAATAGGTAGAGGAACTGAAGGTATCATTATATGCTGATGACATGATTTTCTATATAGATAATCCAAAAAAATCCACAGAAAGATTGCTTGAAATAATAAACCGGTTCAGTAAGGTACCTGGATACAAAATCAATACACAGAAGTCTGTAGCTTTCCTCTATGCAAAAAGTCAAATAGAAGAAGAAGAAGAAATCAGAAAAACCATCCTATTTACCATCACACCAAAAAAAAAAAAAATTAAATACCTGGAAATAAACCTAATAAAATCATGAAATAACTATACCAAAAAGTTTTCTTTGACCATATAAGCTTCAGATCTGCTAAATTCATTAAAATCATTTCTAAGGTCTTTCTTGGTGTATGCATGATACAGTTAAGGGGATGTTGGTATATGCTATATTCACTGGTGTATGTATCCCATATAGATTCAGACACTGAAAACAAAGACAATAGAAATTTAAAAAACAATAGAAATAAAAAATCAAGTCTTCAAAATGCCAGGATATTATTGATTAAGTACTTAGAATTTAGATACTTGAATTAATAAAAAATATCTACCCTAAAGAAGTAGAACAGCATCATATGTCTGCTTATTATTTCATCCTAGGGGGTCCAACTGACTTGGTAAAGAAATTTGAAACTAAAACTCCCGTGATGATGATCAGATTTATCATGTTCATTAAAAGAGATTACTACTAAAGATTTGTTAGAAGAAAACCCATTATAAATTGGGGCTTCATAATAATGTATGATTCTGTTTCTAAAGATGACCCCTGGCATTATCTATAGATCCATGTGAATGGTTCTTATGCCTAATGATTTACTGTCATTGAGACAAATGAAAAAAAATATTCTAATTACTTACTGCTTTTAATTTAGGTAGATTTTTATGATAATGCTCTGTGAAGCTATATTTTTACAATTCTAATGCAGTATTTCATGCAACCTACTTCAAAGCAAATGAACAATACTGATTAGTGAGAAAAAAGATACATAGAATGTCTAAATAAATGGAGCATTTTCATGAAAACTATTAAATTGATATATAAGATTAAAATGTCACTACCATTAAACTTGATTTAATAAATGTCAAATAAACACTTTAGCAGTATGCTACAGCCTTCATTACTGTTACTGTAACTGTCAGTGCAGGCATTGGCAACTGATTTTGCATTTTTTGTGCTTTATATAAAGCAAAAGATTTACTTTTCATGCATGAGTATGATTTTTATACATGCTGATGAGACTAAACTTTTAAAACTATTGGGCTTGAACTATAAGCTTTTGAGACTGCATTAATTTTTTTTCTTAGTTTCCTGCCACAGTTTATGTCTTCATAGCCTTTTATAGACTCCTTTAAAACATACAACACACAAACACATTGTAGGGTACTTTCTCAGCAGGGTAGGCAAAAAAAATATATATTTTCATTAATTCAGATCCACAAGATATTCAGTTCCTATTGCAACATTTGATTCTCAGACTATCAAGCAAGATGGAGATCATTTTGCTCACAAGGCCAGAGTCAACTCAGAGTAAAACATCAGCAAGACTTTTCTTAAAGTGTACATAAAGGAAGAAGACAATATGCTTTAAAGATTGATGAAATGTGGTTCAATAAGAGTCACAACAGGTTTGTCAGCTACTGACATAAAACCAGGGCTAAATCTGAGAAATGGGTGTTAAAATCTCCCATAAAAGTGTGATTTTGTCTGATCTCTTTGTGTGGCACCTTTTCCTTCATGCACTATTTCCCCCTCATGGGAACACAGAATTTCATTTCACACACATTAACTGTTATAATGTGTTCTACCAGTATTACATATTAAGTTCCACAAACTCAGTTTATGTTTGTCCATTAATATATGCCCACCACTAGTCCCTTACATTTAATTAAGCAAGAAAGACATAGAGCAATTTGAAGATACAGACTTTAGCTGAATCTAAAACAAGGAGGCCATAAGGGAATCTAATTATTTGAGATCCCATTTATCACTAGTTGATTTTTGTTTACTTTAAAAAAAATTGGACAGCATATGATTTCTCACTTTAGGCGTGATCACTGTAGTTATCCCACCAAAAAAGCTCTCATGATCCATTACCATAAGCCCTGTGTTCTTCCTCCTCCCCACCCTAATTTCACCATACCCCTCCCATTGTGGATGTCTCATATCGTTGGTCAACATTCAAGGTTTGTTTTTGTCTGATCCTGTGTTTGTTTTTCCTATAGTCCTATGTAAGTGAAACCCTTCTATATTTATCTTTTTCCTTATGTTTTTCTTAACATTCATCCTTCTAGTCCCATCCATGTTGCAAAAACTGGCATAAGTTTACCTTTACTGATCACTGAATAGTATTCCACTATATTTATATACTTTAAAGCTGTACTATGAGGTGGCTATATGTATGTATGATTTTTATTTCCTCTTTATCAACATAATTTATCATTGAAATAATTTATTATCTCTGCAGTATTCTTGTACTATTTCTTATTTCACACTCATTATTATATTATATATATATATACTATCATCAGTCTTCTTTATTTCTTTGTGTAGATTTAGTTTCCACTTACTCACCTCATTTTAGAGAAAATTCTTTACCATTTCCTTTAGCATGTGTTGCAGACATGCACCCAAGATTTATGTTTTTTAAATAATTTATCAGTTCATCTTCATTTCTGAAAAATTCTCTAAAACCTGGGATAGAACCAGGTTGGCAAGTCTTTTTTTTTTTTTTTTTTTAATTTTAGACATGTCATTCCATTATTGTCTTTGACCATTTTTTCTGATGACATATACACCATGCCTAATTTTATTTTATATTTTTTGTCTGTAGAGATAATGTATCACTTCCCCCTGGTTTCTTTTCCTACTTTTCTTTTCTTTTTTATTTTTTTCAACATGTTTTGTGTGGGTACATTTTTACATATATCTTGATCAGTTATATATGCAAATTAAATACATAAATTGATTTTTTTTTCTTTTCTTCTTTTTTTTTAGAGGTTAGATCTCACTATGTTTCCCGAGGTAATCTATCAAGTGGTCCCTAGTCTCAGCCTCTCAGGTAGCTGGGATTACAGGCATATACCACCATGCCCAGCCATAAGTTGATATTTTTACAAAACTTTAGAATATTTACACATAATTTTTCAGATAATTTGTTGCCTGATTATCTTTCATTATGCAAAGTTTAACATAGGTAACTGAAACTAACCTTGTTTTATAATCAATATCTTTCTTCTTAATCAGATTGGATAACTGCATTGAATTTTATATCTTTATTTCTTTATTGTCCAAGGGTTTTTAAATACATTGAGAACTCTTTGTATTAAAAACAGTACTTTTTTTAATTCTTATAATTTTCATTTTTATCATCTCTTGAAATTATATTTTTGCTGCAATTTTCATTTACTTATCACATCAAATTATATTTTGTATCTATGAACCTATCTTAAGCTATTTTAAATTTCTAGCTTTTTCATTTAAATATTTAGAACCTCTTATCTGTCTCTTTTAACTAATTGATTTTAAAATTTATGAGTCAAATATTCTTGCTTTTTACCTTGCTTACAATTACTTACTACATATTAAAGTTCATGATGATACATTGACTTTTATCTGAATTATCTGCACTACATTTTACAGGTTTGAATCTTGTTCTCAGGAGCAGTTAAGCTGCTAGAGTATCCTCTTGATCTATAAGTCTTCATTTATTTTCTCTTAGGTTTATTTTACTTTGGTTTAGACCTTGGTTTTACAGACAGACTGGAAGTACCCCTTACTTCTGTGAAATGGTCTTTTTAGTAGTCTTCACTAGATGCTTGAAGATTTAGTAAGATATGTACTATTAGTGAAAAAAGTTCAAGATCTTCCAGTCAAACAAATAACTGCTCTGTTCACTCTGTCTTGTACCATCTGTTCTTTATTTTACTTCACAGAGCATCTGTCTTTATATGCACAGCCCAGCTCAAAAAAGGATGTGCAAGAACACTCAAATCCACCACTGAATTCTCCCTTCTTTTAAATATTCTGTTTACAATTCCAATCAATTTAGCAGATTCAAACTTTCAACTTTGCCTCCTCATCTTTACATGCTTTGCTTTTGTTCTACCCTTCTGTGTTACCCTTCCCTCATTTCTTTCCTTTTAGAATCACATTGCTTATTATTTGCTTTTCAATATCAGAAAGCAGTTGTCTCATATGCTTTGTCCAGTCACAGAATATTTTATGTTTGGATAATAAACTCTAGGTTCTATTACTTGTTACTTCATCATGGTTTCTATCTTAGCTTGAAGCTTAATAATATTGAGCTCAAATAAGCATTGCCAGGTTCTTGAAATACAAAAGAAGTAGAGAAGTAAAGTGTTCTTAAAAGCCTGCCTTTACATTTTTAAAGATAAATGAAAATTAAAAGTTTATATGAAAGTAAAATACCAGTCATATGGTACAGTTGGTGATTTAATGGAAGCAATTGAAATGTAAGAAACTAACATCACACATTAGTGAATAATGAAAGGTCTGATCATATTGTGCCTCTCATTGTTCTGAGCTTGGTTAAGTAAAAATGAAAGTCTGATTTAGTAACATTGGAATAAAATGTAAATTATCAGTCAAGTGAATCAAAGGAACAGAATAGAAGAAAGGTTTCAAAAATCATAGACAATCAACATTGCCAAACACTAAGGAATGATAATTTTCCCCATGCCATTATGTTATAGAATTTGAAAAGAACTTGGGGATGTGGTAAATAAGGCATACTCCCATACCTATTCAGCACACATTAAAAACAAAAAGAAAGACTAGAGAATAGAGAAGGAAGTGGGTAGAAAAGTATACTTAAATAAAAGATTTTTTATTTATCAAATTACTATTTAATCTATCATAAATATACTTATATACATTATCAAAATATGTAAGGATATTTTATTCAGTTTGTTTCACACTACCCACTATTCAAATAGATTTTCTTATTTATCTTTTTAAAAAGTCATGTCTAAGGAAAACGAATAAAATATTTTATATTGAGTTAAATGATAGAGTAAATGATGTAAATGTCCAAGAGAAATCAAGTTGCAGCTTTTGGAAACCACATCAATTTGACCAAAGTTAAAATTCATACAGAACAACTCAAACAGATACAAATAAAAAACCAATAAAGTAAAGCACATATCCATAAGAATGAGAAACAAAAGGAAGCATAACAATATTGAAAACACACAAGTGGATATTAAGTTTGCAATAAATCTAGGTTTACATTTTAATGGAAGGAAACAAATCCAACTTAAATTGAGTAGACAAAGAGTAAAATGGGAGAAGACAATAAGTTTAAGACTTATAAGTAATTTCTTGTGCTAGCTACTTATTCTTTGTTTATCACAATAAGATTTATGTTCAGCTGAGACATTATTCTCTACCCTAGGTACCACAGAACATTTCTGATGACAATTTAGGTAACTGACCCAGGGAAAGGAGGACAAAAAAGATCAATATTAAAGAACTATGGTGTTCATTTTTTAAATATGTGCTTCAACTGACATAAAGCAAAAAAAAAAAATCACTGTGGGAAAGGCATAAATGAATGTTGATAAACTTACATAAAAGCATGATTTTGCTGATGATAGGCAACTTTGTTCTGTTTTCACGTGGAAATAGATTTCTATCACAAAATATTGGGGGAGTGGGCAAATGTTATACCCCAAGTTACAAAAAAGAAAATTGGGAAAACTGTACATAAAAACACACAAATGCACATAAGACACACAAGGAGTTACAAACTTATAAAAAAGGAAATTAGTATTTAAAATGACAATATTAAAGAGATATGTAAAGACTATGGATATAGACAATTTTGAAAAAACAATTATATATTACTTCTTAAATAAGTTGACTTTAAAACCAACATGAGGTTCTATATAATAGCAAAAATAATGCTTAATAGAAAGGAAGAACACAGAGGAAAACAGAAATTTTGATCTATGGATCTATTACTAAAACAAAAACAAAAACATATAGATTCAGTTGTTAAGAAAGAAAGTAGGAGAAGGTAGGATCTATTACTAAAAAAACAAAAACAAAAACATATAGATTCAGTTGTTAAGAAAGAAAGTAGGAGAAGGTATACCTTAGAGTTGGAGCATTTGATTCCAAAGAAGAGAGTAGGAGCAAGATACTTCTCAAAGGAAAAGTGAAAATAATTCCCATTTCAAATGTTTCACAGCAAACTATAGACACCTATGAACTAGCAATCCGGAGAATATATTCAGGTTGAGAAAAGAATGGGATCAAAATAAATTCAATGGGAGAAAACAAGTGGGGGTACAAATCTGAGAATTGCATGTTTAAGAAGTCTGCATAAAATCATTATTTTAAATTTACTAGCAGTGTAAATGTAAGTATACAAATGCATATACTTTCCTTCAGATAACTGACTTAAGAAAACTGCCTGATTTTTTTCTTAGTTCTCATAATTCTCTACAGAGAGTGAGTCTTCATAACCTAATAATTTGATGAGTGCTTGTGTCAGTCAAGAATTTTTTTTTTCTGTATGGTTCCTTTAGCATAATCATTAACAGCATATCAAATCTCATAACCGGAAGCACTTGAAAAAACTAAGGATACCATTTAAGTCAAATTTACTTTGTTTACTGGAACAGGTTCAGAGAAAATCCCTCTAGTTGACCTTGAAGAATATGTAATCATAAATTTGAACTTAAAAATGTTATTAAACTATTTTAATGTTGTTACTAACTAGCATTAATACATTGCATTTGCTTATTGCCTTTTTTAAGTGTGGGGTATTATTGATGATGTTGTATTTACAGTTAGAAAACATTTAATAATGCTACCTTTCAGATGGTGAACAGATGTCAACCTTTTGTATGAGAAATAATTCATTAGTATGTTAATTTTACTAAATTAAACAAAAATAAAATTTTCCTCTAGATTTAAATAGGAAAGATTTTCTTCAACTTGACAAGATTGAGTTAAATTCATTAATAAAAGTCAAAAATAGCCAAGACAATTTTTGAGAAGAGTTAGTTGTGTGGTTCTTCCTTTTCCAAAATGTATTTCATGAGTTCAAAACAAATTATTTCAGGTAATCAACACAGAACAGTTTTCTCCAACAGACTTGCACCACAAAATATGCTTAAAGAATAGAACATTTGCACTAAAGTGAAATGGCACTAGATGAAAATTGATACAAGAAGGAAAACTATCAGAATTGGAAGGAGAAAAAAATATATTTCCCCTTTTATTTATTTTTCATTTATAGGAGTAGATATGCATTTAAATCATCAATATTAATTTAATATTCAAAAATGGTGAAAGAAATTAACTGGTAGAATAGTAATGATAATGATATAAAAAAGTAGTGACTACCTTTATTAGCTACACTGAGTTCATGAAAGCCTGATAGACTTATAGTATGAATGAGAAATAGGCTTTTTTCTTTAAGATAATAAGGTAAACATTATCAAAGAGACATAACAAGCAAAATATAGCATCTTTTCAGGATTGTATTAAAGTACTAATGGAAAACAATAAAATATAATAAAATACAATTCATCATCTATAGGAAGTTGAAATTCAAAACAAAAACTGTGGCACAAATAATCCTAGAGCAAATGTTGGCTACAACATTTTGAAGTCATTTTTCATCCACACAGAAAAAAACCAATAATAGAGAACACACCATAAAAAGTATTCTGAATGAAGCAAAATCTTAAATATTTAAAATATTTAGAATATATAACAGAATTCATTTATCACTAAGTTACTTAAACATGACACCAAAAATACATCTTATGAAGTTAAATTTGGCTTTGGTAAATTTTTTATTTTTTAATTTTATAATAATTCTACAAACAAAAATATTATTGCCAGACTATGCTTGCTGTGTATTTAGTCAAAGAGCAATATCTATGATATATAAAAAAATACTTAACAAATAAGAGAAAAAAACAAATAGAACAATGGGTAAAGTTAAAACCAAAAAAAAAAAAAAACAAAACAAAAAAAAACCCATAAAATTTAAGTACACATTTAAAGAATGTGTAAACATCACTACTACGAAGGAGATTAAGTAAGAGATTAAGTAAGCATGAGATACTTTTTAATAGCTATTTGAAAGAAAAATTTATGTTTGATGGTGTAAGTTTTGGAAAGACTGTAGAACAGTAAAACATTACTGTTTTACATACAGAAGTTCTGAAATTTATGCCAATAGAGAAAGTGTTGGCATAAAATAAGTATATAATATTGTTGTGAAGGAAATTTTAATGATACAATTTTTCCATTAACAAAAAATTTAAGCTTATGCAAACAATGCTATCTTTTTTTTATGAATATATTTTTATGTCTTAAGCATATATGCATACATGGAGATGATAATTAGCAAACTAAAGATAAAGGTGGAATAGAAAAACAAGATTTTTTCTAAAGGTAATTAAAATGAAGGAAATTATATCAAGCTGAAAATATTTGAAAACATGGGTTGAGGGTACACAGGAATTCATGATATTGTTTGTATATGACTTTTCTTTGTACTAAATTTTGTTTTCAAAATAAAAGATATTTGTCATTTCCAATTCAGTAATGAAAGATTGAGTAATATGGATTGAATATCCTGAATATTTTTGAAGGCATTTTACATATAAAGAGATATACATGTATATGCATGTGTATATATGCAATTATAATGAAGATATATTTATATGCATGTGCGTATATATAGATATATATTTTAAAAAATTGGAATACATAATATTGACAAAAATCTAAGGAAGAATAGAACTTAGAAGAGAAAGTGAAGAGGTCTATTATTTCTGGAGATAGTTACTGATGTAGAGAGAGTACTTGAGAATTGAATCAAAATTTGTTTAAATATATAAAAGATAAAATTCCAAGTAAAAATCGAAGCTTCAAAAATAAAATATTCAATATGTACTTATGTACTTTGTAGCAATTGTTATTGTTAATACTTTGCACCATCTACATATCTGCATGTTATTTTTTCTGAAACATGTATTTAAGTCAATACATGACTTAAATCTCCTCATATCTCTAAACATTTTAGTACATCTTTCCCAAGAATACAAATATTCTTTCAGATATAATAGTATAGCTAATAATTTCAGTATATTTAGCATGGATACAATACATGGATCATTTTTATCAGTTGAGTGAATAATGTAATTTGTAACACTTTTTCAGTCAATAGCTGTGATTCCAATAATAACATTTTCATAAGTTTTATCTTTTATAATACTAACATTTTTGAAAAACAAAGTAATTCCCATTTCATTTTAAAGACACATGTCCTCATTTTGCATTTGTCTTTGTTTTCTCCTCAGTGCATTCTCAGAATAAACTGAAGTGACTTACTGCAGGCAACTGGAGTTTAATCTTGCTGCCACTTGCTATGCCCTGTAGCTTCTTCCTCCACCTGTCAATTAAGAATTAATTGTGGCTGAAGAATTAATTGACCAATATAAGCATATTGCCTTTTTAAATAATTTATATATATATATCACATATATATTTATATATGTATATATTTATATATATATATATTTCACATCATTGTGTTCCCTGGGGGTCATCCACTACCTCCCTCCCTGGCCACTCCAGCTGGACCCCTCCTCCAGTTGTGTACTTTTGTTTGGTTGTCCATGTATTAGTGAAACCATTTGGTTTCTGTATTTTTCCTTTTCCTTCTGACTTGTTTCTGCCAATACGATTTCTTCTAGATACTTCTATTTTACAAAAAAATCATCAAATTTGTCATTTTTAGTTGATGCATAATTTTCCATTGGGTATGTGTGTATATATATATATATATATATATATATATATATATATATATATATATATATATATATCATCTTTTTCATCCATTCATCTGTCTTGGGGCATTTGGGTTGTTTCCAGGTCCTTGCAATTATAAATAGTGCTGCAATAAACATCCAAGCACAGGTGTCACTTTCGACCCACATTAAGGTCTCCTTCGGGTAGATTCCTAGAAGAGTGATTGCTGGGTCAAATGGTAGTTCCATTCTCATTAGTTTGAGAGTCCTCCACACTGCTTTTCATAGTGGTTGGACGAGTTTACATTCCCACCAACAGTGTAAAAGTGTTCCTTTCTTTCCACATCCACAGCAGCATTTGTTGTTATCTGTTTTTTGGATGTGGGCCATTCTTATTGGTGTAAGGTGGTATCTCATTGTGGTTTTGATTTGCATTTCTATTACTGCTAATGATGTTGAACAGTTTTTCATGTAACTGTTGGCCATGTGTTTTTCATTTTTGGAGAAGTGACTTTTTACTTATTCTCCCCATTTTTTGATTGTACTTCTTGTTTGTTTTTATTGTGTGAGTTCCTTGTATCTTCATTATTAAACCCTTATCACCCTTGTGGAGAGCAAAAGTTTTTGTCCCATTCTATTTGGCTTCTTTTTGTTTTTTTCTGTTGTCTCTTTTGCTGTACAGAAGCTTTTTTTTTAGATGTAGTCCCAACTGTTTATGTTTTCCTTCGTTTTTTTTGACATCTACAGATGTGGCCAAAAATGGATTTCTGAATTGTAACTCATTAACGGTTTTGCCCAGGTTTTCCTCTATGTATTTTATGGTTTTAGGTCTTACATCCAAGTCTTTTTTTCTTTTGAGACTAAGACTCACTATTTTAACTGCAGGCTCACTTTGGCCGGGGTACCACAGATTCAAGCAATCCCCACCATCAGCTACCCAGGTAGCTGGGATTACAGGCGCGCCACCACACCCAGCTAGATATTTTTGGAACCAAGTCCTGCTATGTGTCCCAGGCAGGACTCAAACTGCAATCCCTGGTCCTGGCCACCACTTCTTAGATTGCCACTTACAGGCATGCACCACCATGACGGGCCTCATGTCCAAGTATTTTATCCATTTTGAGTTGTTTTTAGTACATGGTGTGAGGGAGGTATCTTGGATTTAAAAAAAAAAGTCTTTTATTAAAGAAATGTAGTTTGTTTGCGTTTGAAAACTATGGACTCATCATTTTGAATGTAAGGCAACATATGCATTGAGAAACTCTTTCATCATTTTGGCTTTGTTATTCTATCCTCCTTTAGTGCTGTGATTTAGAATTAGTCAAAGTAAGACAATCTGAACTGCATAGGAAATGACTATGAATATGAAATGACTAGCAACCATGTTTGCTTGATCATTTTAACCAGTAAAAGCAGTTTTGATCCAATTAATTCAGTCACAATAAATTGTGGAAGTTAAGTTAAAGAAATGATTAGTTTAACCATCAGAGTTTTTTATTCCCCCCCCACCCTGATAAATTTACCATTATCAAGGCATCATTCATCATAAGCTTCATTGATAAGAAGCCAAACTTTATTTTAGACATTGCTTTCAAGGTTTTTTCCTAGCTGTTAAACATCCTACAATGCTCAAGACATTCCCTGCCAAAATGATCTGGTCTCAAATATGCATAGTGCTAAAGGTTGAGAACTCTTGTCTTCATTATTTCTTTGACATTCTTGCTAGCTTTTGAAAACATAGTATTTTAGTTTTATTTATATTTTTGATGTCTGCTTTTCCCCACTACCACCTATCTCCTGGCCCTCTACCCTACTCCTTAACTTAAGATACTGATGTGTTTATTAGTGCCCACCACTGGTTTTTATACTTTTATTTTATCAAATCATCTGACATGTAAATATCCAGTTTCTGTTGTTCTGACTTGCTTTACTATGCATAATTCCCTCAAACTCCCTCCATCTTGCTAAAAATGGTTGCATTTCTCCTTATGGTTAAATTGTAACCCATAATGTTGGATATATCACATCTTCTTGATTCAATGGTCAAGTGAAAAGCATTTAGTCTATTTGCGTGGTCTCCAGAGAACATGTAGTGTATTGTTGTTGCTGCTGCTGTTGTTTTTCTTGCTTTCCTGGTTTCATATTCTTTTCTTTGAATATTCTTTGAATAGTTGCCTAAGAATACAAAAAAATTGCTAGGTATATGGGATTTCCACTTTTAATTATTTAAGGTAAATCCAGATTGCTTTCCATTATGGTTGCATCAGCTTACATTCCATGAACAGTATAGTAGGTTTCCTCTTTCTCCACACCCTCTTCAGTATTTGCTGTAGTTATTTTTAACATGTGTCATTCTCACAGATATTAATTCTAGCTCATTGAAGTTTTAACTTAAATCTCACTTATTAGAGGAAATGGTGAACTTTTCTTTTTCATATGCTTATTGGCCTCCAAGATATAGCCTCTGGGGAATTGCCTATTCCTATCTACTTTCTATGGATTCCTTTTTCTCTTTTTTTATGAATTGATTTGCATGAGTTTTTTCTCTATCTTGTATATTAATCCCTTTTCAATTTGATATTATACAACAGTTTTATATATTTTTATCTTTTTTTCTTTCACTGTATAAAAGAAACTACTTGAAAAAATTTAAATGCTTATTTCTTTTTTTTTTATTTTCCTTGCACTACAGTTGAGTCTACAAAAATATCTTAGTTTTTGATATCATGAAATGTAATACAATACTAAAGTTTTCTTCTGTATAATTTATCATTGCAGTCTTATGCTATCAACCCATTTGGAGTTAATTTTTGTATGGACTTAGAGAGTGATCACAATTATTTAATGGATTATATGTATTATAAGGAAAATCTGTGCCTTCTTTTCTGACTCAATTGAGTATGCTAATATGCTAAAGCAGTATAGGCTAAAACAGTAAATATTTATAGTTAGAATTCAAATAAGTTTTTAACCCCTGCATAGTGAACTCCTAGATGATTTTGTTTTGTATTGGTTTTACCTCTTGTTTCTGAGAATAATAGTTTTCACATTATCAGGATTCAAACTGTTAAATTAAGCCATTTATTTTTTCTTTCTTTTTCTTGTACACAATGTTGTAAGTTGCACCAAATCTGGAAATGAATTGAATGTAGCTGTGCCATCGAGTATCCACTTTACGGAAATGACTTTTAGTACTTAAATCTCAGGAGTGCTTTATGGAGACAGCACTATCAATCTCATGAGATTTTATTTTTTCAGTGTTGAAAACTTGTTTGTTTGAAAAAGAAAATTATAATGAGAAAAGAAAATTATACATTTGCCTCAAAGTATGTTTATAGTTTCTGAACTTGTACATTCTGGTTTCTTAAATAAGGGGAAACCATGAAAGGTAAGGTAACAGTAACAATATATGTGAAATACTTGTTTACATCATATGAAGCAAACAGCAACCACAATTACTTTACTGAGTGGATGAGGGTTTTCATGAAAGGTGGTACCTCTCAAGAATCTCATTCATTTTCTTTCTACTCCAGTGCTCTTTATATACATTTGTGTGTATAGTTGTGTGGTATGTGTGTATATCCATGGATTGTTTTTGTGTAGTTGGGTAAAAGTCAAGATTCTTCAAATAGACAGAAGCAATGACAGAGAGAAGGTGGTGAAATTAGGTTACAGGATAACAAGAGCTGACAAAACCTGAACTCTGGCAGGTCTGGAAATGCATGCAGGATTCCTATATTACAGCCTTAAAGAAAATTCTCCTTTTACCCCAGGTTTTGCTATGTAGAACTTCAAGTGATTGAAGAGACTCACCAACTTTATCAAAGTTGATATTTACTTAATATCAACTGTTTGCTCTAATCTCATTCAAAAATTGCCTTCACAGAAATATTTTGACTAGTGTTTCAGCAAAATGATTGGATCATAGTCTGCCAAATTGACACATAGAATTAGCCATCATGACATCTATAAGTGTTCAAGCATTCTTTGCTTTAAAATTACTTGCCCCTGTTATTTACCTAAATAAAATGAAAATTCATTTCTAATTTCCATATTGATCTTTTTTTCCATATTGATCTAATTTCCATATGGATATAATTCCACTATGATCTTAATATAAGAAACCTAGCACTGTCTTGAAATAGCACTTTTCTAACATCTCAGCACATTCTGTGCTCTTTACCTGGAATGACCTTTTCTTGTTTTTATAACAAGATGAGAAAGAATGATTGAATAAATTTATATTAAATAAAGTTAATGAATTTTCAAACTGGTGAATAAGTACTCCATGAAATTTTCTTTATTTACTGAATAGTTTGAGTTAAAAATAATACGAAATGGCAAAATTGACCTAATATGGTCATGGCATATTAACTAGTTAATTCATTCTTAGGCATTTATCCAGAAGAAAGGAACCATATGTTCAGATAAAGATATGAATACTCAGAGTTTCATTCATCAGAGACAAAATATGGAGTGTGGAGGGAAACTCCAACCACTCATGTATAGGTAAGTGGATAAACAATTGGTGAAGTAGTTATATTGTCAAATACAACACACAATAAAAATAAATTAACTACTGTCACATCTTTTAGATTATATCAAGATAACTATCTTTTGTTCATAAAACAGACAAAATGACATCTACATCGTAAATCCATTTAAATTTTAGAAAATGCAAATCAGTCTACACTATATTAGTGGCTTCCTATGGATGGAAGAAGGGAGAGCATGAAGGAGCAGGAATGCAGGATTTCAGAGAGGCAAAAGGAAAATTTCTGGAGCTAATTGCTATGTGGGTTTCTTAATGTGATAATGGTTTTAATTATTGTGTGTCACTTGTGCTTCAGTAAAGATGCACGAAAGAAACAATAGAAAAAGATGACATTTACTAAATTTATTTCTTTTGTCTTAATCTATATATTTTTTTTGCCTGATGATCTAAAATAACAGAGCAGTCCACGTGTCCTCAGGAGACTCCAAAAGTCATCTTGAGATTGCTCATCATCAATTGATTTGTGGCATTTTTATTTCATATAGCAAAAGAGGAAATTTTGAGAGGGAATTCATATCTGACTGGCTCTCACCAAGTTTTAAAACATGTTGGGGGATGAAAAAACAACCAAAAAAAGTTAGCATAATTAGTCTCTTGCCACAAATACACACATCTTCTATGCAATACTAACATAAAATGCAATACTTTTTTAAAAAGGGGAAAATATTTACTTTCCTTAACATTCTTATATATTTTCTACAAAAAAAAGCTCTATTCTAACTATCATAACTATTTTATTTTGAACTATAGTATAAACTTGACCATGTATTACCAAAAGTTCTTTACGGAATATGTCTTTAATTACTAAACTCTGTCTTGCTAAATATAGCAAGCATGCAACTAATTACAAGGTTCTTAAGGTGTAGAACTAAGAATCACAATTGATACCCTCCAAAAGTATCCACTATAATCATTTGATCGATCTTGATTTCCCACAATCATATGCTAATCATTTGACAAATAATTTCTTTAATGCAAGTATATACGATCCATTGTTGTCAATTATTCAAGTCTCTTAAAATAAGGCTAAGTGAACTATAAGATGATCTGTTTAAGGTTTCTGTTTTGTTTTTATTTATTGTGGGCCCAATACATAGAACATAATCTGTGCTTGTGACTGTTTTAACTGTTTTAGCACTTTCAACTACTAAATTGCATTTTATGAAAACGGTTTAGAATCTAAAATAGTTTTGAGATTGGTTGGTCAGAAATTAGAGAATAAAACTTACTAGAAATTCATTTAGTCATCATTTTGTTTGTTTTTAATAATTTATTTATATATAAATTTCACATCTCTGTGATCTCTGGGGTTACCCCCCCCTCCGACCATTCCCACCCTGTCCCATACCCCCTCCCCAGGTTGTGTACTTCAATTTGGCTGTTGGCTTGTTTTCTCTTTTCTTCATGGATTTTTGTTTATCTTTCCCATGTCCCATATAGTAGTGAAACCATTTGATTTCTGGTTTTTTTCTTTTTGACTTGTTTCTGCTAGTATGAATTCTTCTAAATCTATCCATGTTATAAAATCGTTCAATTTGTTATTTTTAATTGATGAGTAATATTCCATTGTGTATATATACCACATCTTTTTCATCCAGTCATCTGTTTTTGGACATTTCGGTTGCTTCCGTGTCTTTCATTGAAATACAGTTCATACTTTCATGTGTTCACATATTGTCTACAGCTACTGAATCAAGCAGTTTTAACAGAGACCAAGTGACCTGTAAGCCTGAGTTAATAAATGATAGCTATCACTTCAAAAAAAAAACTGGATGCTTGACATTGCTAATCTAAATACTTAGGCTCTCTCTCGGGGGGATGTGGTTTTTTACTTTAATGATTTATATATATATATTTTTTATATAGACTTTGCTTATGTTTAATTTTTATTTTTTGCCTTTTGGCTGTTCCCCTCCCCCCTCCACTTCCCCTTTTCTTCCTTCTGGTCACCCCATCTCCTCTTTCACTGCCAGTTGTTGGTCAAATTTTTGGCCCATTAGAATCTTTTTTTTTTCTTTCCTGAAGCAATGTCCCTTTCCCAGGTGGAGACATGTTTTCAGGGACACAGTGTCCTGTGTTTAGTTTTCAAAGAAGAAGCAAAATGTGACAGAACCTGTGTTGGAGAAGATGAAACCATTAAGAAGGAGGAGGTACTGAAAGGATGCAAATGTGTGAACTGGCTACGTGCAACAAAGATATACCTGGAAAACCAAATACTCTTAAGGTAGATCTGCCATTAATTGATTATGGCAATTGAAGAGCTCAGTGTTATTCTAGTCCTCCCTCTCAAAGTACATATATTAGATTAGCCAAATTCTATAATATCCTCTTGCTTGGACATATATTTACCAGAACTTTTAATTCTCCTGTGGAATTTGTTAATACTCCTGCTTTACTGTTAGTGTCTTAGTTTTTTTGTTTCCCAAGTCTTCAGAGATTGAATAACCTATTCCTAAATAAAAAATTCATAATGCAATCAATTAGTATTTAAATTATTCATGGAAGCTTACAATACCAATGAGCTCAATACATAAAGTTAAAGTTTAATATTCTATAATTAGCTTAATTTAAAACAACAGGCTAATCATAGATGTATTCCTATATTACTGCAGTTCCTCTATTTACCAAATGTTGCTATAGATGAAAACAAAGATTTATCACATCTAAGGTTAAGAATTATTTCAGATTTCACTCTGGCTCTAAGCCACTTCAGACCACACAGGTTTGTGTTTGGTAGGCTGTGTAAATGAACCTTCTGAAACAAAAGGCCCTCTCAGTGGTGCTAGAAGTAAGAGGTGTATGTAAGAAAGGAACATTGATACTGTGGGAAGCAGACCCTTTGCAAGAATTTAAAAGATATAGAAAGCTAAAAACTGCCTAATAGAATGTTTTCTGCAAAATAGAATGTTGTGAAGAAAAAATGTGATGTTTATAAAAATAAGAAGTCACAGAAAGTGGAACAGAAGAAAAGCATCTAGCATTTCAATTTAACTTGAGTTTCCAGTTAATACCATCCTAAGATATGGAGGTAAGATCTAAGTGAAAGCATGGAAACACTATTAATGATGGTGATCTTTCACATGTCATGGGAAACAGAAAGTTGATAGAGATGAAAGAAATTACATATTTTCATTTTCAAGGGGAAAAAAGGAAAAGACTGTTATTTTCCCTGACAAGATTTAAAAGTATATATAATGCAACCAAACGTCTCCAAAACCCATGACCACAGAGTGTATGTTTACCTTTTTACTAGTCAACAACAAATTTAAAAACATAAATCATCTAAGAACCTTGAATAGACTAGTAATCTGCTATTAGAACATTTTCTAAACACCATTACTCAGTTACATTAGTGAAGACATTTGCATGAGTAATAGAGAAATTTTTATGTTTTGGCAATATGTTGTATTAAAATTTCTCTTAAAATAAAATGATTTGAATCCATTGATTTTTACTAACTTGAATGGAATATAAAAGCTAACTACAACAACTATAAGACTTATGAAGGTATAAAAGGACTAATATAAGAATCACTAATGCATTAGTTCACTAGTGTAGAAAATTATGCTCTATGAAGTAAAAAAAATTCTCCAAATTGCCACATACAGTCAGATTGACTAGAAGCTTATCACTGTGTTAATTACTTTGCATCTTATACAATCTTTGAATATGTAAGTTGGCTATAAAATCTAAAATGAAATGCAGAACATGCTTATGCAAAATAATCTTTATAAATTGTACATTTCCTTTTTTCTATAACTTCAAACACTGAAGAGATTACATTAGTAAAATAATCTTCTCCCCTCCATCATTACTTTATAGTATGTGTGGTACATGGATTGATGGTAGCATTTGGGGGATGGAAGCTTATATTCTAATTTAGTCATTAGATCAAAGTTTCATAATTAATGATTTTAAGTTATGCATAGGTTAGCAGTTTTAAAAAGAGAAATGTATGGGAACATATACTATGGAATAATTAAAATTTTAAATTTGAACTGTGGTCAATCACAGGATAGGCTTATTCATGACTGACACCTAAAGTTAAGCATCAAAGTTGAGATTTTTACTCTAGTTTGTTTCTTTTTTCCCCTAAGACTTCTAAACACTGGAGTAAAATTAAAGAAACTAAAGTTAGAAAGTAATCAACACCATGTTTTTTCTTTTAATTGAAAAGGAAAATGCAGTTCTGGTTCAGCAACTGTGGCTTAGAATTCCTTTTAATTCTGTTCCCCACTTCTTTCTTTTCAGCAAGATTCTTCATTTAGTGTGGAGATAGCTAGTCATGCAAGCTTGAGTTAACAAACAAAAAGGCATTAAAAAGCACTACTTTCTCATTTCTATATCAGAATTATATTTTTCTTTATTCAAATTAAAACAAAAGTCTTTCCCCTTTCCAGAAATAAGGTTATTATAATGTGTCTTTGTGTGTTCCTTAGGATTACCTAGATTTTCTTCCCAGTTCATTAGTTTCATAGTAAATATTCTTTTTGTTTTATGATTATTCATTTTACCATAGCTGAATATTTTGTCTTGATGGATAACTTTTAAAATTAGATCTTTTAACAACGCTGGCTTTTGTTCAATGTTTTCAAGCGTTTTCCTTTCTATCAATCAACCTTTTGTCCTTCTTCCGCACCAAAAAGGGAAAAATATAGAGAAGAGATGCATGAAGGTCATCACTGAAGAGTCATAAACCATTGTGAATAATGTCAGAACTATAATTTAATTAGTATCCCATCTGTCACTTTCTGTTTGACGAGCACTAAATGTCCAATTATCATTTAATATCTGCTCTAATCAGTTCTGGCAAATTTTTCAGACACACAAGAGATGGCATTAATAGATGAAAGTGAGGCTACTCTGCCACATTATCAGTAAGAAATCTTGAGTAGCACTGACTTACAATAAAAAGAATTTTTTTTCTCATTAGTGGTAACATTTTCTATCAATGATGTTATGGGTATCTAAAAGTGAATTCCCTTTGTTCTCACAGTTAATGGAGAAGTCTTATCTACGAATCTTTAAGAACTATTTTTATGAATTCTAAAATTAAAAGTTTAAAAGCCATTTACTATTCTGCTATCTTGATACGTTATCTTTGAAAACTGTCTATTTCTGGGCTAGTCAACTATTTCTCATAAACTTTTTTTCACAGACTAGGTATCAATAGGGTTCATTGGATTGATAAGAAGTTTTATGAACAAAGAATATGTTGGTTCAATTTAGGCTTTCATAGACTAGGAACTCAATAAGGAACTCGCTAATTGAAAATGATAGTACCACAAATTTTGTTATTTATGTTAGTGAAATAAATCAAAATCATATAAAGTTATTTCCCACTGCCAACTATTACATCAGCATTCTACTTGTGGTTACTACTGATCATTTTGGTTTAATTAAAATTGGGATTATAACCCAAAGGCTTTTAACTGTATGAAATTATTAAAAACATGTACATCCATGTACCATCTTCCTTATCATCATTATCAACTTTTTCCCAGTGAGTCTTCCTTCTATCTCTCTGTGTTTCAAGTGAGAATTAATGAACTTGGATTATTGATTGAAATGGTGGATATCATTAAGAAATTTCATGTTTTTCATAACAATTTTAACAAAAGAGGTTGTTTTTTTAAAAAAATAAGCCCTAATTCAGACCTGAAACCATAGCATACATAGAGGAAAACTTGGGCAAAACTCTCCAGGAATTACAGTTCAGAAATCCCTTTCTAGAAACATCTACAGAAGGCAAAAAAAATGAAAGAAAACATAAACAGATGGGACTATATCAAACTAAAAAACTTCTGTACAGCAAAAGAGACAAAAGAAAAAACTAAAAGATGCCCAACCGAATGAGAAAAAAAATTGCCCTCCACATGAGTGACAAGGGATTAATAACGAAGATCCACAAGGAACGCACACAACTAAACAAAAGCAAATAAAAAAACCCAATCAAAAAATGGGGAGAACTAAAAAGACTCTTCTCTAAAGAGCATACAAATGGCCAACAGGCACATGAGAAATTACTCAACGTCACCAGCAATAAGGGAAATGCAAATCAAAACCACAATGAGATACCACCTTACACCAGTAAGAATGGCCCACATCCAAAGAACGGACAAGAATTGCTGGCGACGATGTGGAGAGAAAGGAACACTACTACACTGCTGGTAGGAATGTAAACTAGTCCAACCATTATAGAAAGCTGTGTGGAGGACCCTCAGTTAATGAAAATGGAACTACCATTTGACCCAGCAATTGCTCTCTTGGGAATTTACCCAAAAGAGACCTCAATGAGGGATACCTGTTCAGATGTTTACTCCAGCACAATTTATAATTGCAAGGTCATAGAAGCAACCTAAATGCCCCAAAACAGATGACTGGATGAAAAAGAAGTGGTATATATACACAATGGAATATTACTCATCAATTAAAAATGACAAATTCAGTAAAACTTACAAAAGTTAAAGATAAAGAAAAAATTATGAGAATAACAAGAGAAAGGAAACAGATAACCTACAAAGGAAAACCGATCAGACTGACCTCAGACTTCTCAGAGGAGACACTCCAGGCAAGGAGAGAATGGCATCACATCTTCAAAACACTCCAAGACAAAAAGTGTCAACCAAGAATACTCTACCCAGCA
>PVHY01022305.1:0-22830 GCA_004024945.1 Uropsilus gracilis
TAAAAGAAGTCTTCGTATTGGATACACTCTATCTAGTAAATGAGTTAAATAAGTTGAAGTAAAGGATTTGCTTTAAAATAATTCAGCAAAGAAAAATGTGGATGAGAGATAGCAGACAGGAACATAGAAAAATATTAGTAATTTCCTATGTTCTTTATATATGTGTTGTATCCAATTGAAATTTGTATTTACACTAAAGGAATACATTAACTTATGGAGTAATGTGATCCCTATTTTGGGATCTGCTCACATAGAGACTAGATATCTAGCTGAGACGAACATTGCAGTGTTTAAGTGCTGGGATTTGGGACCTCTGCCTAAGATTCTGATTCTGAAAAGAAAGTAAGCAAATTGTGTAAAGGAATTCATAGAAAAAACCTAATCCTGCCCAGTCTTTTTCATTTTTGAAGGACTTTGGATGCATGTCTACCATGATTCCTAGTTGCAACCTTTTGCTCACCATGTCCTCCTGGCACTATGGCTGCTACAGAGGTAAATTACCACATACAGAGACTGACATAGTAAGCCCTGTAGCTGAAAATCCAAAGCTGTCAAACAGTGTTCACTGACAACTTTCTCTGACATGAACTTTCACATATAAAATTGATTATTCTTTGAACAAAGAATCAAAATGCTTCACCTTCTTTAGAGCTATCTTTTGAAACCTACTATAAGTTAATTAGGAGAATTTTCAAAATGTGCTATCAAATGTGAATACTTAAGAGAATCTTTCAGAGGAAGCTATTTGAGTACTGCATTAGCTCACCAATGAAAACATAGGTATAGAAATGGGAAAAAAGAGTATTCAGATATGTTTCTTAGGTATGTATTAATATATCCTTCCTGAGCCTCACATGACTAGGTGGATCATGTAATTTTGACCAGTGAGATGTGAATAAAATATTAAAATGTCAAAGCAAGACAGGCCAGACCTCTTCTCTCACTGCCCAAGCTACAAACAATGTTTAAAAGGTAAGTGTTTCATCTATATCAGTCACTGCTTGCTCACAATGAACAAATCTCCCTTGGGACTCCATGATGGACATGTAGTTTGAGTGCAAAATAAACCTTTATTGTTTTAAATCACTAATAGTTTACATATGCTTGTTATTAAATGTAGTGGGGAAACTTTTAAAATGGCACCCTATAATCCCCTCCACTTGAGTTTGGACAAGACCTGTGAGTGTAATAGAATATCACATCTATGGCAAAAATGATTCCAGAAATAATTCAGATCTTAAATCAGTTGACTTTGAATTCATCAGAAGAAAGAGTACCCTAAGTGAGTTTGACCTAGTTAGCTGAGTCCTTAAAAGACACAAGAATGAAAGTAGAGAGTCCTACTGGCCTAGAAGAGGTAAAGTTATATTACTATCCATGAAGAAAAGCAGCTTTCAGGAATTGAGACCAGTCCCAGGTGCCAAGAAAAGAGGAATTGCAGTCATACCACTACCCAACAATGAGCAATCTTGAAAAAGAACCTCAATCTTTGAATGAAATTGAATCCCCAGTAGACATATTGAAACCCAACTTGCTAAGAGTTTGAACATAGGATCCAGAAAACTCAATATTCAGAATTCTGATCCCCAAATATTGAGAAATAGAAACTTTATGTTGTTTTAAGTTGCTGTTTGTGGAAATTTGTTACCACGGAATGCTAAATTATAGCATAACTGACTCTATCGTGGTTAATCAAAGAGGAAAGTAAATTACTGTGTACTGATTTTACAATGGCAGAAAATATTTTAGAAAGCAGAAGAATCAGATTAATGAAAAACATATCTGTTCAACAGACTAATCATCTTTTGTATATGAATGAAGTTGACCTGTATGAGCTGTTATTGAATATCTTTGAACATATTTGTTCAGTGAAAAATAAAATATAGATCATTTATACAACATGATCCTAATTGCATTTTTAAAGAATATATTACTATGATAATAGATCCATAGTCAACTGCTAGAATAATAAATAACTATTAACAATGTACAAAGGGAAGGTGATAGAAATGTAGGGTAAAAGGAAAAATTACTTTTTATTTTACATACTTTGCACCGCTTGAATTCTCATCATGTGTACATACTGATGTTCAGTATTTCTAAAAAGATAAAAATGAAAAATAAACTTACCAACCCATATTTTCAGGCTCAATAAGTCATATTTACTATACTTATAGTATATAAATCATATTTATTGGCTGCAAATCACTTCACTAGGCACAAAGTTACACAAAATATTGTGCAGTAGTTATTTTTTTGGCAAAGCAGTGATTGAATGAGACAAGTTTGAAAGACAACACAGGGAATTATGATTTCTGCACAAAATTGAAAAAATAGCTTAGCAATAGAAATAGTCAAGCTGGCCCGGCACGGTGGCTCATTCCTGTAGGCTTCAGCCTATGAAGTGGCTGGGGCTAGGGATCGTGGTTGGAGTGCTGCCTGGGACCCATAGCGAGACCTAGTTCCAAAAAATAGCTGGGCGTGGTGGCATTCGCCTGTAATCTCAGTTACCTGGGAAGCTGAGGCTGGGGATTGCTTGACTCTGTGGTACCCCGGGCAACGTTAGCCTGCAGTTCCATGGGCAAAAATTGCGAGACCTAGTCTCAAAAAAAAAAAAGAAATATTCAAGCCAGCATAAGAAAGAGTAAGAAAGAACATAAGAAGAGGCTGTCAATATATGAAAGAAGACTTGGATATCACAGAGTCCAAGTCTCCACATAAAGAATGTTTTCTTCTCTCTAGTCAAGTGTGAATTTGAAGATTTAGATGCTTAGGAAGATTTGTACAAGACACTGCTCATGCCTTGAGTCCCATCTCCTTAACTTACCTATGATTTAACCCCATCTACACTGGGACAGCACATCCATGAAAGACATAAGAATCTGTGTCCTGACAGTTTTTTACCTCCTGAAACCTTCATGTTTGTGCTTAAGAGTTTTCCCCAAACCTATAGAAAACCAGCCCCTGGGAAAGCAGGGTTACTTTGAATGTGATCCTCAGCCAAGGGCAATGAAGCCTGTATAAAGAAGTTCTAACCTCCCTTACTTCAAGAAGAATTCTGGAAGGCATTCTGTGGGTTGAGTTGCCATTGCCTACAGTTACAGGCAAATTTAATAGTACACCAACATTTATTGATTTTTCTTTCTCCTCTCTTATTCCCCCCTCCTTCCCTCCTACTCCCTAAAGTCACTTCCCAAATTAATCATTTATTTGCATCTAAATGCTTATTTCAAGTTCTGGTTTTGTGGGTACCCAAACCAAGACAGTTATTGTTAAAGAGATTAAAAAGCATGTGATCTTAAACTGTTGAATATGCAAGACAATGGCAAATTGCTTCTAGCAACATTATTTCTAGGGATAGGCTAATCTTAAATCTCTAGCAGAAGTGCTCACAGAGCTTCTCTGGAAGAAAGGATTCTATAGTGTAATGGACGACATTCAATCCCAGAGAAAGCTCATTGTGCTAAATGAAGCCTGTTCTAAGAAGTTTAACCTGTAGTTGCTTCTGGCAGGAGACATTTCAAATATTCACTAAATTCTCCTTACTTTCATTTTACCTCGTTATGCTCCATTATGCCCCAAGTAACACAGCAAATAATTCTCTTTGCCCCTTGCTGTTTATTGCTTTCCAAATACAGAACATCCTGATACTTACCATTCTCTTCCTATTGTCTAGCCAAACCTACTCATCACTCCTCTCAACCTCATCTCTTTCAGTCATTCTAATTACCTGTCTGTGAATTCCTTCATACTGTCTACATATCGTAAGGGTTCCAAATAGAGTTTCATCTCACAAGTAGGGGACCTAATAGGTTCCAGGAAGGCTTCAATTTAAATAATAGCTACAAAGAAGAAATAGCTGCTATATCCACCTTCAAAATCCTTGCCATATTGCAAAAGACAAAAAATTTGGAAGTCATTTAATTCCTCAGAGAAACTTAGGATTTTCTAATTCCTCTTCATCAAGAGAACTATTCACTATCGATTTTCCTCAGCTATATCTGCTCCCTTTGTGCTAGTCCTTTTGATGCAGGTATAAATAAGTTGATTGCAACCCCAGTTGGCCACTCTATCCAAGGAAAAATCCCAAGAGCAATTCAAACTGATTGCTCTGACTATGCACTTTTCTCTCTGACTTATTCACCCCAAAGATGGTTGATGGTTGTATATCTCCAAAGCTCTCACTGTTAGTATTAGAAAAGGTTTTATTCCTTTGTAAATCCTCCTTTTAGACCCCCAGAATAGCTTCTTCTGGGGTCCAGCTGACTTCTTTTGACAACCATCTTTCTTTCTTCACATCACTGAGAATATAAAAAAGCCTGCTGTGACCATTTCCACACTAGTGCCTGGACCACCTTCCCCTCAGCTTGAGCTTCCTCTCTGAGCAGGTCATTTAGTTTCTGAGGCTCACTAAGCAGAAATTGGCACTACTGTCCATGTCCATATCTACAAGTCAACAAAGTAAAAGTAATTTAAGGAGGAAAAAGTAATATTTTTTTAATTTTAGAAAAGTAAATGTATATAGTGTAATAAATTTGATACCACTAGATTTTAAAAAAGGAATTAAGATGTTTTCTGAACACATATAATCAATATAGTAATAATATTAATACTTCAATCTGTATCAAAAACTTTGTGACACTGATAGTTTCTGAGAGCTCAGCTTCAAATCATTCTGTACAGCACATAGAAAGGGGTTGAAAAATAAAACAGGAGTACATTTGTTGAGTGGCTACCCCCATCTGACACTCCTCACATGTTAGTTTCTGTAATTCTCACAATAATTTTTATTCTATGGATAGCAAACAGTAAAAGTGACCTGCTAAATTTACTTATTGAAGGCAAAAGAAAATTCATCCACTTTCCATTTCCCCCCATTCACACACCTTCACATTCAGACTTTTGCAAAGCAACAAGACATATCAAAGAAATCTGCCAACACTATGATTTTAGGCTTGACCTCCAGAACTCTGAACACAATAACTTTGTTATCTAACTTACCTAATCAGTGGAATTTTGTTATAGCATCTCTAGTAAACTGGTATACACAGTCTGCCAACTATCAACTCTCAAAAAGAGTTCTGCAAAAATGTCTATTGTGCAAAAAGTCAGGATAAATAAAACAGAATCACAGTGGTAAGTTTATGCAGAATGTGTTTGGAGTTGGATTTTTGAGATCTGCACTATTCACACATATGAAAATATCTCTTTGATGAGATAGATATATATATATATATATATATATGTAGCAAAAGATGTAAGTAGAGAGATAGTAGAGAGGAATCAGCTGTCCTGGAAAAATCTAGAATTTAAGTAGCTGAACAGCAATTATTTTGTACATTGCTAGATCTGAAAAAGATAATAAAGATAATCTAGCACAATGTTCCTTTTGTATAGGTTATATAACTATGACCTGAAAGAATAGCAGCTTGTCCAAAACTATTCAGAGCAAAATTAGGATTGGACCCAGGTCTCTAATTCAGTGCTTGATTCCACACTATCTTGAGGAAAGAATATTTTCCATTTTTCTTTTTTTTTTTAGAAATGTATTGCAAAAATATTTATAAATGAGAAATTCTATTTAAAAAGTTAGCACTGTGTCCCAGATTTAAATCTACCATTTATCAGTTTATGTCTTTAGGCAAGCATTTAACCTGTTGCAGGCTGTTTCTTCATCTATAAAATCATGGTAATTGGAGCTTTTTCTATCATCTATGATAATTTTAATAATAACAACAAAAAGATCATGCTGAGAATGTGCTTTGAATATCACAGTGCTTTATCATTTTAAGGTAATATTATTATAGTTCACTATAGCTGAAGGTTAAAGTCTATCTCATATTACCCATGATAGCTTTACTTTTAAGCCCTCTGTGTCTAAAATGATCAAAAAAAATAAGTTGTTTTAAATCTAAACTGAGCGAAAGAAGAAGTCATCTTATGGGAAAATATCCATGAACTTTTGAAGAGTTTTAGATGGAATGGTTCTTGCATCTGTGTTTATGTTGCTGGAGTAAAGTCACTGCCTCTGGCAAAGAAATCAGAAAAATATACAGCTCATTTTCCCCTTGATTATAAAATGATAGATAAATGTTCACAGGCAGCTGTCTTTGAAGGGCTTCAGATAAACACATATTGTAGATTCAAGCCAAACCCTTGGAAGTCATTTGATAAACAAAGTCTGAGAAATGACCTCTTGTACCAGTGACCCCTCAAACAACCTGGTCTTCTTCACTGGTAAACTGGCCATCCGAATAAAAGTAGTGTGTTAATTCCTCAGCTTCCTTTAAAAGAAATTATGATGTCAAGCTCTTTAGTCTCATTTGATTTTGTCATTTTACTACATGATTTGTACAAAAACTTAAGAGGTATGTGTTCTCAGCAGCTACTAGAGAAGTTACATAGCATGATCAGCTCAATAGCGCATCCATCAACTGTTTTCTTAATTTTCAACTATTAAATTTACTCACATAAACAAATTTATGCCATCTCCTTATTGCAACCAACATGCTCAATGAAACTCTTTTCTGATGCAATAGTTGAAATCAAAATAGCAGTTACAGTGTTTTATCAGCTTCTGTTTCCAAGTTAGTTTTACATTATGTTTAGTTACAGAATACCTTTAAAAACCACAATTCACCCAAGTCTTTGGAGAACCTCCTCTACACTTAGAGATTTTAACACCATAAAACAGCACCTCTTCCTTAAAAGTCTACTTTCAACTCTGCAAGAACTCTGTAAGTTTCTAAGTTTTAATAATTACAACTTTTCCCCTTTATTCACTGTCATGAATAAATAAAAGGTAATAAAAATTCACATCACTAATTACTAGCATCTGGTTCACCAATATGCATAGGTTCTTTATTGGTTTTAGTTGTTACATAGACATATCAGGCAGGGCAGGGCAGGGCAGGGTAGGGCAGAGCCAGGGCTGAGGGTTCTAGAAGGCAAGTGAGACCCCCAGGAATCTTCACACACTTTCTCTGGGCTCTCTCTTTATCTCCGGTGTTCTTTCATATTCTCTCATCCCATGCTCATTCCCACACTCACTCATGCACTCTACACCCCTTAGTCCCCTCTCTCCTAGGCCCAGGTGTGCACACTCAAACATGCACACACCCATTGGGCCTCAGAATCATGGGGAAGACACAATATTATATGCTGCTTATACAAGCTAATGGGATGGGGGAGGCAGAGGAGCCTGGCTAACTCACCCTACATTCACTCACAGACTTAGAAACCATCCCTGCTCCCAAACCTTAGTATGTTTCAGAGTCACCTGAAGGATTTATAAATCATAAGTACCTAAACCCCACTTTCTAAAACCCTGATTCAGTATGTCTGGGGCAGGGCCTGAGAATTTGTCTTGCCAATAAAGTACCAAGTTTTAGGAAGGTTTCTTTTCTTGGACTTGATTTGGAGCCTGTCTTCAGATTTGAATATAATACGAGCAGCTAGTCAAAGAGAAATGGATGCAAATAAACCAAGACCATGGCATCACAGTTAATCAAATCATCATCTCTGGATGATTGTGATTGGGGTTCTAGGGGACCCCCAAATGATTATTATGCTTTTTCATTATTTAACCATAGAGTCTCAAGGACATTGTTGGGGGCTAGATTCTTTTGAGAGCACTGACTCACTTAAAAAAAATTGGGAATCTTGGGTTTTTAAACTCCTGTTCATTTATACTTTCATGTGACAAAACTAAAAAACTTCCATAGCAGTCCTTAAAGAATCTCATTTCTTTTACCCACAAGACTAACATTGCTGAAAATTCAATACAAATTTTAATATCATGATTTGCAATCACTCTGTCTCTCTTGAAAATCATAATGGAGCTCATGAAGGAGTAGCAATATCTGCTTGAACTTGTACTAAACTGAATTTTTTTTGAAAACTCAAGTCTCTCTGAATCTTTTTACTCTCATGTCTGGTGAGAACAGCTGTCAGGCAAATGAGTATTTCAGGGGGTTTGCCCTTTCACCATTAGGTCTATGGCCAACATCTGTGGCATTGCACCCTTCCCATGATTGTACAAGCCTGAGCCCAGTGGGTGTGCCCATGAGTGAGTGGGCATACCTGGGCCTACCAGAAAGATATAGAAGGCTGGCATCACCCTGGGGGAGGGGGATTGGTAAAGGAGAGAACACAGAGAGTATGCCTGGAGAGGGTGAAAAACAAGAGAAAGAGCATGAAAATCCTAGCCTGCCTCCCAATCCCCTTGCCCCTGCCTTATCCAGTCCATGCTTACACTACAACTGGTATCAAGAAAAGGACAGTTCAACACAGAAAGTAACCTTTCTTAAAACACCTGGCAGGCAGATGCCCATTATCAAAGCTCATCCACCCCTTCAAAGGGGGTGCTTATTTTCCTAACAATTCCTTAAGGCCACTGCCCTATAACTAAAATCAGAACTCAGCATGGAAAGGGGGCATCCTCACTTAGTGTAGTGTGTTTGGATGCTGTAAAGTGTGGATGAATTCTAGAGAATTAGCATGTAATATTAACTTAGGGCAATGGGTACTCTACCTTAGGTGTTGTTCCAAGTATAGTATTTATATTAGAGAAAATTAGGCCAACTTTGATATCTGATTTGAAGTTATTGACCAAGCCAAAATATTTTCTTTATACCAGTTAATGTTAATGAAAGAAGTTTGCTTGTACTTGGAGGGCCATCAGTATACCGCAGAGCTACATTTACTCAGAAAATTACAGTCTCTGTGGTTGACACTATGATCCATAGGGATCTGATCTTGTATTTCACACAACACAATGGTTGTGGTGGGCAAAATAATGGTCCCATAAATATACACTTCTTCCCAAAGCCTTTGAGTGGGATCTTGAAGGTATTTACTGTGCACCGTTTACAAACCAGAAAAATCATTGCAAACACAAGGAAAACCTCCCTTGTTAACCTGTCCCCAGAAAACTAAGGACTGATTTATTGCAGTGCCCTTCTGAGATTGCAATGGTGCCTTCCCTAAATCAGAGATAGCGACCACCTGCCTATACGCCCCATTCCTCAATTACTTTTAGGCTTTAGAATGTTAATTGCCTCTCAGATTTGTGTTTGTCTTCTTTGAAATTCAACAGGTCCTCACCCTGTGTCTCTATAAATACCCCTTTCTTTTGTTAATAAAGTTGTCTTATGGTCTATAACCTCCATTAGACCCCCAGCCATGGCTGGGTAATTTTTCCTCTTGTGTCTCTTTTCGTAACTTGCTACGGGCTGCCAACAGTTAATTTAGGCTATGGAGATGAGGAATGAGTCAGGAAAAACCAAGTGGATTCAATGTAGTCACAAGGCCACTGTAAGAGGAAAGCAGGATGGTAAGAGACTGAAGCAGATGTGATAATGTGATCAGATGTCAGGAAAAGGGCCACAGACTTGGATATACAATCATGTTGCCTCTGAAGAGAACATGAGCTAAGGAATGTTAAGTATCCTAGAGAAGTTGGAAAGAATAGAGAAATATATTTTTCTGAAAACCCTCCAAAAGGAATATTGATGGCCAACACCTTTCAATGGTAGGAATTTTGACCTCTAAAATGGTATAATGGTGTACTGTTTTAAGTACTCTGTTTGTGGTAATTTCTCATGGTGGCTTTCGGTAAGTTAGTCAGGCTTTTCCCTCCATTAGCTTGTATAACTGGCACCTGGGATATTGCATTTTCCCCATTATTGTGTAGTCCGGTGGGTGTGCACATGTGTAAGTGTTCATACCTGGCTTAAGAGAGAGTACACTCATAAGCATGAGAGAACACAAGAGAATATCAGAAAAAGAGAGAGAGAGAAAGCCCAGAGAGAGTGTGTAAAGATTCTTGGGGTACTGGTAGTTCCCAATGTTCCCATCCCCTCATCCCACCCAGCCATGGCCCTGCCCTGCCCTGTCCTACCTGGTGTATCTGTGTAACTGCTAAAACCAATAATGAACCATATGCATATTGGTGACACTGATGCTGCCCGAACAATTGGAAATGAGGATTACTTTACATTCAGTGGCAATAGGAGAGGGATGTACTGGTGCAGTACACTGGTAACAGGCTGTTGACTGGATCTGATGAACAAAAAAAAAAAAATAGTGAGTACTTTAGATGCCTAAATAAAATATGGGAGGTAAATCCTATAAAAATTGAGGGCTTATGACCTCATACAGTTTCCATTAATTCTAAGTCCTGATGTAAGCTAGCTTCCTTTGTGTTGTTGTAATACTTATTATTTTATGTAGTAGGTATAGAACAAAGTATTCTCTTAATATCTTCTTAAATGATTTGTTTTCTAGAATTGCCTCAATAAAAATACTTCTGTTTACTTATGAGTTGATATTTTATTATCACCAGAATTTTTAGTATCAAAATTATCATATTTGAACACAGATTTGAGATGCTTTAAATTTTTTAGCTGGTGACATGCTGTTACCAAAATAATAAAAGTGTTTTATAAAAGTAGAGTTTATGTAAAACACAAAATAAGTTAATAATATGTTGTTAATTTTATAGGTATAGTAAAATACACTCACAAACTCAGAAATAAAAGAAATCCTAGCAAGAACATAAATAATGTGCTGCACTTTAAAGGTAATAATGTACACCTCCATTTGCAGAGCTTTTGTAACAGTGTTGTTGCACAAAAATAATCCTGTGGGAATATAAAATCAAAATGAAATGATCTGCTAAATAGACAATTTGTATTAAGCACTCTGAGAGGCATTCTTTTAAAAGCAAAGTTAGAAAAATCAAGGTTTTGACTCTCTAAAAACTTACAATTTAGAACTCAAATAAGGCATCGAAAATGTTACATAACAAATAACGACAGTGAGAAAAAACACTAGTAAAAAACTTATCAGAGGAAATGATTAGTAACATAAAGGAAGCTGGAAAAGATGGGTAAATTTTGAGGAACAGGGGCTTGAGGAACATTTTCAAGGAAAGAAAGATAAAGAGGAGCAGCAGGAAGAAATAGAATAAGAGTTCAGCCTCTTACAGGTGGAAAGGACAATTTTTAATACTCCATTTTAAAGAAAAATGTTTGAGGCTAGGAAAAGTTAACATTAGTGTGATTCTTTATGCTGAAATATTAAGATGTATTCCTTAAAGTCTTCAAAGACTCCGGGTCCTCCAGTCGACAACAAAAGGCTAAGAGGTGTCCAGAGTGCCACTTTCTGTCTTCAAATAATAATACAGGAATTGACCATAACCACTGTAGAAAAACAGACATCTTCTGAATTGGAAGGGTTAAGTTTCTTTTGCCATGGTCATTTATTTTTTAAGGTCCTTAAACTTAACTGATAGTTTCTGTGTTTTACATTTTGTAAACAAAGCAAGCAAAATACAGTAGGAAAACCTAATTTAAAGTCAGGAGACAGAAGTCCTGATCCACCTGGATGATAACGTTTCCAAGCAACTCTGACTCAAAAATCCTATGGCAATGAAAAGCTGTACTGGGCATGAATTAAAACAGTTAAGCAGAGAAATATCTTTCCAGCTCCAATTCCAATGCTGTATCTGGGTTAACCTCTCTCAAAACTAATTAAAATCACTGGCTCTTGTAGGACAACTTGATCTACATTTCTAACTCATTTTCTTGTAGTGGTAAAATGGAAAGAAGCACAATGAAATATAGTTCTGAGTCAAGGAGGCCCCATCTGTATGCAAATCACCAAACAGAATGTAAAGCACTTAACACCAATAATGTCAAGTTACTGAGCAAGTAATTCCCTTTTCCTCACACCATTTTCATGAACCTTGTCAAAACAGTCTCTTGAAAAAGTTACTTAAGATCTAAGAGGCTTTCCAAGGAAATAACTTCACATATTAATACCAAATCCCTTCCATTTTTGAGCAGAGAAGAGCTCAAGGCGAATCTCTGAGAGAAAAAGGATGACTTTAAAAGTGATCCTTATTCATTTCTGAAACTTCAAAACCTCATCAGATGTTTCTCATTGTGGGTTTCCACTACCTTTTCTCTTAAATTCTGAGCCAGATTTCAGTTCAAACAAAATTAATTGATTGATATTATTATTATGCTATGTTCATATATCTTAGTACATATCTTTAAAGAAAAAAACTTTATGGTGAAAGTAAAAGAAATAATCAAAAGTGGGGGGGGGAGGCTTCAACTACTCCAGAAAGTATACATTTCCCCTTCTGAATTAGCTGATTGAGTCATCATGTAGACCTGTTGGGAGAATAGTATGTCCTGAGTGATCTCCACCAACAAATGCTTTCTGTACTCCACCTCACCTGTATACCAAAAAGATTCCCAGCATCAACGACTACAACTCCCATCATGCCATGGATCCGCCATGACTCAGCTTTTTGAAAAGGGGATTTCTGGGAGCTAAGGAAAGATTTAAGCAACCAAAAGCAAATGGGCCTTCAGGAGGCTTTTTGGTTTTGCTTGCCTTCTACAAATACCAGGGTCCCAGGTAGACAGCATTACCAGTAGGACATATTAACCAATTAATCCCTCTCTCTCTCTTTATGTTCCCCCTCTTTATATTACCCATGTAAAATAGAAACCTTTTGACCTTTCTCTGTGTCCCTGCCCTTGGGACCTGTTCTGAGTTTTTTTTAAGCCCCTGTGGGTGAGGATTCAAACCCAGGCCACCCCATTTCCCTTTAGGGCTGCCCTGTAATAGACCTACTCTATTCTATACCTGTTTGAATTTACGAGCTCACCTCTTCTCTCTGTTCCTTTTTTGTCAACTCACAGTGTTGTGTAAGAGTGTGAGAGCCACCCAGACCTTTTGAGAAAATGAATAGCCAGTGGGTTTGATGTGTAGTGCAACTTTCATACTCTGCTAAGAACATATGTTCACTAGTGAAAACAGAAGCTTGGGTCCCTATTCCTGCACTTTCCTCATAACTTCATTATCAGTCTCCTTGACTTTGTACCAAAAACAACAAAACGCTCAAGAAAACTCTCTACGATTGCATAAAGTAACATGTGAAAGTTTCATGGATTTTAAAACTTTGGAAATATTCACTACACCTTTGCACTGCATCACCTCTCAGCCCCAACCTGAGGCCCCAGTGCTTCTCAGTTAATAGTTTCACTGTCCAGATGTAGCCAAAAATGTATGTTTCTCTTAAATTTAAGATTAAAACATTCATCATTGTTACAAATCCTTCCTTGAACATGATGCTGGGAATGACATCTGATTTTAATCTCCTCTTTCCTCTAGAGATTGCTGATGATCAAAAAAAACTCTTGACTGCAAATAGCTCTCGGCATTGATACATCCTGAAACTGTCTGTGTACATCAAGCAAGAAGGAAAGCTCACTTGCTTCTAAGAAAAAAATTCATGTTTCATGCTTGGGGGCTTACTCCTGAGAATCAAATTGAAAAACACCATTTCGAAAGGCACATTCAAAGACCGGGACAATCTGTGAAGGAGAAAAAATAGCTGCTAGAAACAAGTAAACAATTCTATATTTTGGATCTTTGAAAACAAGATAAAAGTATCTTACAAAGGAACAAAATTTAAGGAACTCAGAAAAATTAAAGTCAGTAAGTCAGTTGTGAAGCTGTTTTGCTGGCACTCTTCTCATAGGAGGAGGGTAGTTTTTGTTTTTTGTTTTATTTAAGATTGTCTTACCTGTCTATAAGAAGCAAGTGTTGAGTTTTTCCTTCTAATATAGCTATAGAAACTACAAGATCTACAGAATAAAGGCCAAATTCTTCGGCATAGCTTACAGTTTATTCATGATCTTACCCCATGTTGACTTCCTGGCCATATTCTCACTCATGACCACATATTTATTCTTTACTTCAACAAAACTTATATTAGAAATGTCTTATATTTCCCCATTCTCTCAGATCTCTGTATGTACAAACTTGGTATTTTTAGAACTTTCATCTCTCTCACAACACTATCTAGCTTACTTCTATTTCTCCAAGATTCAAGGTAGGTATTCTCTGATTACTATAAGATAAAGAGGGCTGTTTTTTGTTCTTCTTATCCTTTATATTCTCTCCCTTAATGCCTATATTGGGTGAATTTAGACAAAAAATTCTCTAATGACTGAATGATTTTAATCCATTATCCTTCATAAATTGAATACAAAGCTTTTTCTTAAACTTAACTATAGTCAGTTTTTAATAATAAATATAATTACCAACAATAACATTATAAGAAAGTATAGTACAATAGGCTTATGCAATAAATGTTTGTGTATTTTGGTTATATTTTTCCATGTCTTTGAAGCAATTGATTTCATTTATCTTGTGATTACTGATTTTTAAGTATATAGATATTTCACATTCTTGGTAAAGAAGTCTCAGTTTAAATTATATAGCTTCCAGAATCAAATGTATAAAAGCAATCATAATTATATTTATATATAACATATTTGTACATTGCTTTCTTAAATAAGACATCTCTACATATTATCAGTTACAGCTACATAAATACCATCACAAAAAGATACTGTAATAGCAGGAGTAATTTTGAAATAGAAATACTTACCAACTGAAGTATATTTTGAGCAGGGGTTAAAAGATGGAGAAATGCATTTTTATGGAAGAGAGTGCAACACATTGCAAAATAGTATGTCTGTAAGATCTTCTATACATAAATATTAGTGAGATATATGGCAATTTTTTTCGTTGTTAAATAAATGTGCTTTGTTTACAAAAAGTAGCTTTGTTTTGTAAAAGTTAAAGTGAACTAGTAAATAGTGGGAGAGGAATACAAAGTTTGACTTGGGAGAGTGGGAATAGTATGTAAGCCTAGAGTAGGAGATAGGAGTAGAAAACAAACCAGGAGTCCTTTTCCAAGAGGTCTAAAGAATTTGAAATGAGATAGACATACTCTAGCACACATTATAATAAAGCTGTTGAAAGCCAATAACAAGAACAGAATACTAAAGACATCATGAGGAAAAAAAAGTAATGTAAACGAGAACACCAATTAGACTGAATTTTCAGCAGAAAATTCACAGGTAAAAAAAAGGCATAGCAGAAGATATTTAAAGTAATCAAAGAAAAATACTCCCTGCCTAGAATCCTTTACCCAAAAGATTAACATTGAAGATAGAAAGAATGGTAACGAACTTCAATGAAAAGTAAAAACTAAAAAATTTATCAACACCAAACCACACAAGAAATTCTAAAGGAATTATCATAAAGCAACAGAACAGTATATATAAAGGTAACAGACTCCTAAATTATATAACATGCAGGAAGAGAGAGTAACATGTGGCGCAGGAGAACTAGTCTGAGACCTGACCTTCCAACAGGCCACACAATATACATATGCAGTGGCAACCATCCCGTTCATGACGCCAATGATAGTACAGGCATCCCAAATCTGGGAACATACTTTATTGGTTCTAGTAGGTGAACAATGAGAGTCCTTGAGCTCTTGGTGGATTTTACAAGTTTTAATGCTCTCAGGATATCAGGTACACAGGCACACCAGGCCGGGAGGCTGGTTCTTTTTCTCTGGGGCTCTTTCTGACATTCTCTCTCATGCTCTACATTCCCATGCTCTTCCCCCTCTTGTTTCCTCTCCCAGGAGAGTATAAAGACAGAATACCAACATGGTTGTCTACAGTACATGTTTTAAAGACTTTTTATGAATAATTAATGAGCCCAACCAGTCCTTAATTGTGATTGGCTAGAGTCACATAGAGGAGGGATTTCCTTTGTGTGGCTCAGAAATGAATCAATAGATCAGCAAGACAGAGAATAAAGAAGGAAACAATAGCCTTAAGTATGCTAACAGATATATACAGAACACTCCAACCCAAAATCATTGCAAATACATTTTTTCCAAGTACACATAGGACATTTTCAAGAACAGATGAAAGTCATTTTTAAAAAAACTACAAAGATCAAAATTATACCAAAACTCTTTTATTTAAAACCACTAGACAAAAGAAAATTAAACAGAAATCAAAAAAATATCTTGGGACTAATGAAAAATACAGTACCAGACCCCAAAGGTGAAATAGTAGTGATCTTTACAGGCAAAACAGTTGCTAGACAGACTCATATCAAGAATTAGAATAATCCCAAATAAGTAATTATATATTAAACCTAATGTAACCTGAAAAAGAGGAATAACAAGATCCAAGTTAAAAGTACAGAAACAATAAAAATAACAGTGAAAATCAACACAATAGAGAACAAAAAGGCTTATAAAAAGATTAATAACACTAAGAGTTGACTCTTTAAGAAGATAAACTAAATAGACAAATTTCTAACTAGGTTAAGAAAACATTAATACTCATAAATGAGAGAGGAGAAAATTACAATGGCATAGAAATAGATGGATTATCATACAATATGATGAAGAACTACATGTCAATGACTTACATATCTTTGCGAAAATGGAAAAAACTCTAAATGGATTTAGTTTACTAAGATTATACCAGGTAGAAACAGAAGAATTCAGTAAACGAATCACAAGCAAGTAAATTAAGATGATAATAAAAACATCTCTCTCAAAAAAAAACCAATGAAACATACAATAACTGAAATAAAACTCAAAATAATTAAGATGACAGAAGCCAGACTCCCCAAAACAATGCATATACTGCATGATTTCATATATAAAATTCTCTAAAGTACTCACTAAACTATAACAATAGAGAGTAATTCAATAGTTCCCTAAGCATGGGGTAGAGGACCAGAGAGGGAAGAACAGGATTTTACAAAAAGCCCTAGGAAATCTATAGTGATTATTTCACAAGTGTGTACAGATGCCAAAAATTTTTACACTTTACACTTTAAATATGTAGCATTTGCACTAAAATTAAAATTCAATAAAGCTATCCAGAAAAAGGTCAAGACAGAGTTTATGATTTCCTGTTATACAATGAAATTCATTGTTGATACAAGTTTTACCTATACTTTTCCTAAATGAAAAGTAACTTGTAAAAAAGAAATTTTGGCAATTTGCAATAAAAGAAAACCCAGAGGTACTTAATCTCTCCCTTTTTTCAGATGACAAGCTGGAGTTCCAGAAAGACTGATCAGTCCAAAGCCACACTACTGGTAATGATTATAAATACCTTGAGGGCTGTTTTTATACTCCATGATTCTCTGAATGTTTTGAACTTATGAATAGTCAGCTTATATCCATTATTGCAACTTTTGCAGCTTATTCTAAATTTTCATTTGGTAGGTAAGTATATTTCTAAATATATTGATTTTTTTCTGAATTATTTACATATACTAGCAGTGTTAGTGATCTAAGTTTTACAATGAAAGACTTCTCATATGAATAAGTTTATCTGTCTAATACCCATAGACAATATCTTTACATTAGTCATATATTTTAGGTTCTTATATAACATGTATATTCAAAACAATATCTAGGTTTATTCCCAACTGTGCCCAGTTGAGATAAAAATAATTTTATAGTAGTAATATAAAAATGTGTCAAGATTGCAAATGACTTTAAAAAGCAAAGTAAGGTCTTCAAAATAATTCTTCGCCATAAGAATCTAATAACTTGAATTTCCTGTGGAATATTAATGCAGTTGTTATTCATTATAGGAATATTGGAGACACACTTAAATAATAGGCAAGAGGAAGTGTTTTCTGCTGTAATTAGTAAATACTATGAATCCATACATTGCATGAAACTTATCACTCCCCATCTCTATCATCTTTTGTCCTCCTCTTTTGCCAACAAACAAAACAAGGAACAAACAAAAGAAAAGTAGCATTAAGAGCATTATGCTTCCTCAATGTTCTCTTTGCTGAGTAACAATATTCCAGAGACCAATAGTGAGAAGAACTGACACGAGCGACTGAGAAACTCAATATTTTGGGGGCAGTCTGCGGTTGACTCAAGTCCAGTAATTATAGGAGGAAAAATGTAAACAACAGACATACTACAAGTGCTAAGCAATCCAGAATTCATTCATAATATTATCTGAAACATTTCCCAAATGTGCTGACTAAGCAAGCATTACGTAACAGACAGAAATTCCTGTAACAGCCCAAGCCTTGACAAGCAGAGTATATGTCCAGAGTTTAGTACTTACAATGCACACGGAACAGAGCTTCCTGCCTAGATTACACCACAGCGTCAGTTACTGTAACAAAATTTGATTCTATGTCCTGCATATATTTTCAAATTCTGCCCTGATTTACTCTTCTTGAGCAGTCAGCTAAATTCACAGACCCCAACCACTTCCCAATTTCAATATTGAAAGCAGTATGTTACTTTTAGCTAAAATTCCACTTAAATCAAAACCATTTGTGCACAGCGTAAGCTTTTTATGAGAGTGGAATTAAAGGTAGCAACAATTTACAAAATACAAGCTAAATCTTTTTTTCATTGTTTACTTAACAAGTCAGGCAATGTGCTTATGTCCTATTACAATATTATATGTAACTCTCACAAAAGATCAGGGAGGTAGAATTACTATTATATCTATATTAATTTAGGAATCTGAGGCACAGAGAACCTTTTAAATATTTTGTAAAATTACAGAGCTAATAAGTATTAGAACTGGGGTATGATGCAAGTATCTCTAGATATAGAACATAGGTTCTTAATTACTAAGTGATACTAATTCCAAGCAGCTGTTGACCCAACAAACACTGTAAAGGTCCTGTTGTACAACAGATATTATATTCAGCTTATTTAAAAAAAAAACAAAAACGTGGGGGGGGGCTTCCAAATTGATGCTGAAGATGCTTACTTTGCAGTGGCAGGTTGGTTATTTTACCTGTAAGAACCAGAAAGCTTGGCTGATAATAGATGAAACTTTATCTAAGATTCTACAAAAATATAGCCATTTACTTGATTAAGCATCACTTATTCAAATGTAAATAAGGTTTCTATATTAATAACCTTTACCTCATGTGTATGTGTGAATTCATTCATTCATACACACACACACACACACACACACACATGCAGTTAAATTTAATTAATTTAATTTTTTTGACTAGCTCTTCCTCTGCTGATGGATGAGATCTCAGGAAAACCTCCAACATTTTTTGGACTATTTTTAAATACTATAAAGCCCTCAGGTCACTTTTTTTCAAGAGAATATTCTCTTTTAGTAACTGAAATATTTGGTGTAAAGCAATGATAAAACCTTGCAATCCTTGAAAATTAGCAGCTCTCCAGTGTGAGCCTACTCTGTTTCAGGAAGCCTACAGTGAGGGAGGCAAGTGTTGTCCCCGGTGCTTCAATTTCTTGCCATCTATATCTGTTTCTCCCACCCACTCTCTCCTTCCTTTGGGAGTATATGGTTGGGGGTCAGGGTGGGGATTATTCTCTAGTCTTGGTGGATGTTTTCACTCATAAGCTACTTCTATGGGTTTTTTAGAAATTCAGAATTTCTCTCAGGAAGACTCCCATGGCATGACCCATCACCGGTGACACCTAGAATTCCACCGGCCTCTTCCAAACCTCAGTCTCAACCTCAACACTCCGGTGGTCCACCCCCCCCAATGGTTATATTGTTGAAATCCTGTCAACAACACACCATCACTGCCCACCACTGCAACCCCTTTAAGGACTTGATTTTAATAATGTTTCCTTCTTCTGCATGATCTTCATGGGAAACAATATCACCTGCTATTGGCATAAGTACAGCTTTTCCCCAACACAGTCTGATGGTTCCTCGCCTTCAGTGCTCTTAGACCTGAAAAAGACACCTATTCACTACGTCCCAAATCCTCCCTGTCAAGCTTTTGCTCCTACAGGCTTGAGGCAAGCATGGAGCTCTCAACATCCTCCTCTACAAGGAGGAAAGTGGAGAGGGGGGGAGGCCTCAGTACCAACAATCCAACATTTTCTACTCAGTATCATCATATCTAAATGACCATGTTTGGTGAGTTCTTGGTGGTCTAGCACCTCACTTTGGAAAATGGGGTTGTTCAGCAAATTGTTTTATTCTCAGCCTTTAAAGCCTCAGTCAAAACTAAATCAGCATTTCATTTTGGTAATATAAAGTAGGAACTTCACAAAACTAACTAATCATGTAGCAAAAAAAAGTCTTTATATGATCATTTTCTAATATTTCCTAGGAGGAAGGAATTTATTTTCTAATTTTGACTCCTCCTGGAGTTGCTTTGTGAACATGAGTAAATCATTAGTGCTCAGTCTTTACTTAGAATTATAAGATGTTACTAAATTATTTAGAGGTTGTTAAAAAAAATCTCTCCAAGAAAATATGGTTATCATTTGAGGTTTTCATACATCAACCTTTTTTGCCCATTAAGTGAGAAGAAAACAAAATATTAGTCAAAGAACAGCTGGAGAACTGCCTTTAAATAAGCTTAAATTATCCTTTACCTTTTCAAAATGAACTTAAAACTTCACTTTCCTAACCTCAGAAGCAAGATACACTAATTCAAGTATGACCTATGATCCCAGTTCTGGTCACTGAGCTTCAGATTCTTCTCTCTGTCCAATTTCTTGTCTTGCTCACCTGGTAGGTACACAAGCCCACCCAGGACTATCTTTCTCCCAATAGCAAGGATTACTCCAAATTTAAGTCAGATAATCACACCCTGGTCCCTGCTAATGGACTTCACTGAAATAGGACTTCCTAATTCATGAATCTAAGTGCTCTTAGAATTAGTTCAGGGATACCACCATCTTAAGGTGAATACCTGTATTCTGAGTCTTTATCCTAAGACAGGACACAGATCCACTGCCCAGCCCAGGATCCTGTAGAATACAAAGTGTGTACACAAAAGTCAAATAGTGATAACTGAGTCAAAAGGATATGTCTTCCCAAAATGTAACATTCAGTTTTTCTTCCTTGACTCTGTTAGTTCTAAAAATAAAATTGTCTCCAGTGTTTTCTATGGCTGACTGAAAAATTATCCTATTTCTATTAGAATTAAACGTACATCGTTTTCCTCTCTATTTTTAAAAACATAGTTTCTACAAACAGAGTATGTAACTGATGTTATTTTAAGACATTCGCAATGAGACAATCAATAAAAACAATTAGGTGCTATAACACTAGCACAGAAACCCTGAGTGCAATGTTTTCACAAGGGTTTGACAACATCCAAAATTGTATCAAAATGTTTGGAAGCAGCATCTCAAAATTTAAATATTTTATTCTTTTCTCAAGTACTAGCCAAGAATGAAAGTCTTCAAGGAAAAATCTGAGACTCTCTGGAAAGTGGATTTTTATCAATGAACTGTTCCTTTGATTTCTGTTGCTGTCTCCACATAGGCACTCTACAACTGAGCACTGTGTGGGGTCACAATCAATATACTCTTCCCCAATGTTATAACCCCTCCTGGGATCAAAACAACAAAACAAAACAAAAAACCCACATACTGCAATCATAACCCCAAATATACTTGAAATAAGAAAATAATAAAGGTTAAATGAGGTCATAAGGTTGGTTTGTGACCTGATGGGATTAGTGCCCTTATAAGAAAAGACAGCAGAGAATACAGAAAAGAAGAAAGGCCACGTGAGAAAACAATAAGGTGGTCCTCTACAACAAGGAAGTAGGCTCTCATCAAAAACTAATCTGCTGGAGCCTTAATCTTGGACCCCACGTCTCCATACTGTGAGAAAACAAATTTTGGCAACTTGAATCAACACTTGAATCAATACACTCCATCAGCTGTCAGTAGAGAAAAAGATAAAAGAGGCATTTCCCGCCTCTGTCTCAAAGTGGGGTCTCAGAAGTCTCCAAGTGTATTTAAAAATACTAATATATTGCTTTCACATGTTGTGTTTTTAAATGTAACCTTATTTTTCCTCCCAATCTTATATATAGGCAAAGTTAGCATTTTTAATCCCATTTTATAGATAAAATGAAATATGACTACATCAAGATTATCTCAGGAGCTTTTGGCTCCCAGATCGTCTTTAATTTCCCCTCATACTTCATGGCTCAGTAAGGCTTTAGAGATCTTTCCATTCATTAGTCAGCTCAGAGTTGGAAAATCTCTGAGGAACCTAGCATTGATACAAGATAAGATACTACAGTCAAATGATCTCTTAATGGATAAGCAGAATTAGTTACTGTTTCTCAAAACAATGATTAACTACCAATAAAGTTGGAGAAAAAAAGTAAAATTAAAGTTATAGTTGTACTTATTTTCAGTAACTTGTCATTAATTTTGAATTGTAGTATATTTCATCTTTTAACAAAAGTTTCACTATTTTAGCTTTGACTATCTATGATATGGAGGAATAAATCTTGACCATTTCTTGTATTGGAACACATCACCTAGAGCTCTCCCTCAGAGAAAGAACACAGCTACAACCTGAAGTTCAGTATGCCCACCCTCATGATTAATTTGAAGCAGTGGAGCATTTCAAGAAACTGACACTTTCTGGAGAATTAATGTTCTGAATCCCATTGAGAAACCCTTCTACAAGCACTGGTGTTATTTATAAAATATCTCAGCTCTGACTGTCACTCCATTAATAAAGATTTCAGCAGCTTAATCATTAGCACCAACATGACTTAACTGTTAACATAATATACTTTTAGGTGTATCTTTCAGTTATACAATCCATAAGAACAACCAATATTAAGTTGTTTAGTATAATTGACTGGGAGGTCATAATCAAAATATTTTATCAATATTTAGCAATCTATTTTAAAAGAAGGTGAAGGGATGAGATAGAAATAGGGAGAGGGCCGGGCACGGTGGCTCGTGCTTGTAAGCTTCAGCCTATGAAGCGGCCGGGGCTAGGGATCGCGGTTCGAGCCCTGCCTGGGGCCCGTAGCGAGACCTAGTTCCGAAAAAAAATAGCTGGGCGCGCCTGTAATCCCAGCTACCTGGGAAGCTGAGGCTGGGGATTACTTGAGTCTGTGGTACCCCGGGCAACGAGAGCCTGCGGTTCCATGGGCAAAAATAGC
>PVHY01022306.1:0-22596 GCA_004024945.1 Uropsilus gracilis
ACACCCAGCCAACCCTTCCCCAGTGCTGGGACGATTCAAAGTGACCGGTCAGCCAGCTTCCTTCACAGAAACTTCGCTGGCAGCTCAGTCCTTGCCTCCCGCGGTTGGCACCGCAGAACTCCCGTGGGGTAAGAACTGGCCAAGCCTGATGTCCCGCAAGGTCCACTCCTGGGGACTCCAGGCAGCACCAACTCTGAACCCGGCCGCGCTCCCCAAGCAGGCGGCACGCGAGAACCTCCCTCGCTGTGGGCTGAGCGAGGCGCAAATCACCAGCGAGATGCCAAGCCCTGGAGCCCGGGCAAGAGGCACATCACTCACCCCCCGAACGCTAAATGACTTGGGGGCTTCCCCACGCCCAGGAAATTGCCACGGAAGTTACAAAGGGAAGGGCAGCGCGTGGAGAGGAAGAACTGGCTTAGAAGATTCCGAGGTTTGCGCCAACTAGGGTTCTCCACTGTCCATGCATACCCCAACAGGTAGCAGCGCTAAGGACCGGGACTCCGCACCCACCGCCGGGAAGGGCAGCGCAGCCAGCAGGCAGCCGGCGCGGGGGAGCTGACAACCATGTCCTCGGTGGTAGCGGGAACCTGGGGCTTACCTTGAATTAACGCAGAGTCCCGCGCTCAGCTGAATGAAGAGCGTGTGCTAGTATTCCTGAGACATCACTGAATTCTTTGAAAAGAGCAAAAGGATGGGGGCAGGGGGGCAGGCAAGGACAGGGAGGGGAGAGGGTGAAACTGAAGGGGAAGAAGGAGCAACCGGAAGCAAGAAAGGGCGACGGAAGACAGACAAACGGAAAATAAAGAGAAGGGAGACAGTTTTTCAAATAGGCTGTCTCTTGCCCACACAGGGGAAAGGAAATGTCTGACAATCGGAAAGAAAACTCGCACGCTCGCCCCCCCCAGAGGGGCCAGGCTGGGGAATAACAAAGGAGATGGAAGACTGGCGCTGCATCTAAACCAAGGAAGAAATAGCTGTCCAGGCACGGGCAGCGCGGGTGCGCGGAGCGGGCGGGAGGTGTACGGAGAGGAACGCTCGCGGGCGCGCGCACACCGGGGCTTGGCGGAGGGGGAGGGGAGCAGTCGCTCGCTGGGTCGACCGTGCAGCGCCGGCGGGCTCTGTAGTCAATAGCCCAGGGGCGAGAAATTTAGTTCTGAATTTCCGTGGGAAAAGTTCAGTGACCTCAAACTTCCAGAGACGATTTCCTCTCAAGAGCTCGTGTCCGCATTAGTGGGCGGCAGCGCCTTCGAAGCTTGCTTGCAGACCCTCAGCCCCCAGCGTCCAGGGAACAGCTACCGCCTTCCTCGCAGCGGGGACTTGATGGAAGAGCCTGATGACCTGTGAAGAAAACCGGCCGAAGGGACGTAGAGGGTCGCTGGGGGGCTTTGAGGATCTAGTCGAGGAAGAGACAGGGAACCTGTCTCTGAGACAGATGCTTCCCAAGAACAGGGGCTTCTAGCAGAGGTCCTTAGAGGTGTCTGGAAGTGGCCAGGGACCAGCTGGGGTCTCTCTGAGAGACCTTGTTTCCTAGAGGGCAGTTATAGACTCCGGAAAAATAAACAACCAGAAAACTGAGTCTAAGTGGCATCCCCCATTCCTGAACCTTTCAGAGGGTCCCTTCTTCCTGCATTTCTCTGACTGCTGGCACAATCTTCCTTCAAGAATAGGAGCGATGTCCCACCAGTCACCTCTTCAGCCCAAAGGGGCTTTGCTAAGTGACTGTACCAGCTGCCCAACCCCCACCAAAAGCTCAGAACCAAAGCATAGAATGGCCCCAGGGAAAGAGTAGAGGAGGCAGTAGGGTGGGAAGGGGAGGGAAAAGAAGAAAAAAGGGAGAGTGCTCCTGTTCCATAGACCTGGCCTTGGCAGAGATGGAGGCAAATCCTCTGAAATTTCCTTCAAGAATTACTGGAGTGGAGTGAGGATCGTCAAACAGCCTTTCCTTACTTAGTGGGGAGTTTCCCATGTGGTAAAGAACAGGGGTTCTAGTAGTTAACCTCACAGCCTGTACATCGCAACCACCCAGAAAACATACTTTGGAGAGAACTAAGTAGCTATGAGGTCAGCGAACTCAGTAGCTATGAGGTCAGCGAACTCAGTAGCTATGAGGTCAGCATCTCCTATTAATTTGGGGTGGAAAGTGAAGTCAATGCCAAGGGCTCTGAAATCTCCTTGGCTGGTCCCCACTTTTCCCCGAAAGGTCTAGATGGGATTCACTCTATGAGACTTGGAAATTTAATCACCAACCCTGAATAAGGATGAGTCTAGTTTTTATGATTTAGGCCTTAGGAAGCCAGACCTTTGGCCCTGACATTAAAAAATGCTCCAGCTGGGCATGAGGGGGAAAAAATCCAGGCTGCCCATTGGTTTTTCACAGGCTGACAGATTTTTGGAAACAGTCTTGTAGCTCTGGTTTCTCTCTTATTAAGAATTCTTTTTTTTTTTTCTTTGCAGTGCAAGCATCAGAATGCAGCAGGTGTCTCTCTTGAGGAGGGGATCTTGGCCCCCAAAGGGAGATCCCAGCTTGAGATGAGATACCAGTAGCCCTTCTTGCCCAGAAGAAAAAAAAAACAGGTGTGAAGGAACAGGGAGAGAGAGATTCCCCCCTCCTGGGAAATTAACCTCAGAAACTACTGGAGCACAGCAGGAGACTGTCTCTGTTCATCACAAACTGGACTATTCATGCCCCCCACCCCACCTCACCATATGTATCCTGTTGTTACCAGTCAACCAGGCTTTCTTCCACCCACCCTTAAACGGGAGCATTCACACTACATTGTTTGGGTTTCTTTTTATAATGAAAAAGTTTAAAGAGCTAGGATACCAGAAGGCTGATGGTTTTGTTGGCTTGGAATCTCCTTAAGAGCATCCATACTTATCCCACCCCAACCCCCACAATCAACAAAACAAGCAATTGTGCCCACAAGCAAGACTCTTCTGATGGCCCGTTCATACAGTTAGGAGAGGACCATGTACACAGTGGGATGGTTCCACAAGTGTCTCCACTCACCTATCTAAAAAGTAGTGCCCACATGCAACACCATTTATTCCCTGCCTTCCTGGCAACAAATAACAACTAATTTGAACAATATGGTGTCCTTTCAGACATAACAAAAATATTGGTTTTGGTTCTTATCCCATTTGAATGAATTGTGGCTGTGGCCCACCCCTTTTTGCGCTAGGCAGAGGGGTTGGAGAAGAAGATTGCAATGCCGGTATTCATTTCAGCACAAGGGCCTGTCTCTCTCTCAGCTCTTTACCCCAGCAGATGCTCCCACACCCCAGACCTCCAGTATACCCAGCAGGAGAAACAGGCTTCATTCTCCGGAAACACTCTCCTCTCTTGAGCCAGACCAGGAGGCTAGCATCCTGGCCCAAACCTGTGTCCTGCACTGCACCCCCAAAGGGGGGCTTTGCACTGGGGCCCTGGCTTCAAAGAAAAGACCCCGGTTTAATAATTCAGCCTGCTTGAATGCCAGTTAGTAGCCATGGCAACCAGTTCCCTGACATCTAGTTGTAGCAGGATGTGGTTGGAAGGGGAAAAAGAGGGAGAGGAAAGAGGGCAAGGTAAAGAGGAAGAAAAAGAAACCCAGCTCAGGCTTCACAGAAACTTTCCTGCTCTTACTCTCCTGGGCAATCCTGATGTTGAGGCCAGTGAATCTCACCTCCAGGTCTTCTACCAGCTTTCCTGGTTCCCCTCACCTCTCTTCTTCCCCATGTAGCTCTTCTGTCTCTTCCACCTAAAATTTATAGGGAGTCAGGAGATCTAGGTTCCTGATTCAGCATTCCAACAAAAACACCTTTGTGACTCTGACAAATGCCTTTCTTTAGCCACCACATAATGAGGGGCTTGTAACTTTTCTGGAGTTCATTATGGATCTAACAATTCTATGGTCCTCTCTGGCTCTGTCATCTGTCTTTCAGTTTTTTATCTCTTTTAGTTTCTGTTTCCACATCTCTCTGCCTCTTTCTTATGTTTGTGCTTATTCCTCATTCTTTCTCACTATCATCTATCTCTGTCTATCTATCCATCTATCCATCCATCCATCCATCCATCCATCCATCCATCCATCCATCCATCTATCTATCTAATCTATCTATCTATCGATTGATCTCTTACATGAGTGCAGCACCCCAGTGCCATCAGATCTCATATATGAAACATTGTATATTTGAACAACTATTTCATTGCTCTTTTTTCAACTGTGTCCAGCTAATTCCCTCTCATCCTTTAGGTTGTAGATGAGGTATCAGGTTTAGGCAACCTCCCTGTCCCATCATCAGTTCCCACAAGGCCCCGGGTTTACCCCTGTTGTAGATTATCTCACTGATGTTTTTGTTGGGATTCACACTGGTGGATGAGCTCTCTGTGGGCAGAAATAGGGCCTGGCTCCTTTCGTATCCTCAGTGCTGCCATTCAGGAGGCACTTAAGTAGTGGTTAAATGAAAGGGTAAATAACCACACACTGCAGGTTTCTGAGTCACTGCTTGTTAAAGACTCAAGATACACCCCAAAGGGCAGAGGGTAAATGCATTCAAGAAGACAGAACAAGAACACATTCAATCCTCAACCTGTTCTACCATGAATGGGGAGAACAAATCTTGCTTCAGTGAGCCGAGAGCACAGAGTTCTTCCAGACATGTTGATATGGACAGTTCAGAACAGAAATAGCTCCCAGAGGAGCTGAGGAAGGATTCCAATAAGAATGGGGTCCGTGAACAATGCCAGGTAGATGGCTCCCCTAGCCCATTTCTGGGGTTGTTCTGGCACCCATTGGTCAAACTCAAAGGGTAATTCTACCCAAGTAGTAATGGTGTTCCCACCAAGGTGTCAGAGCATCAGTCAACTGCCTGATACCAAATACACTTATGCCCTGTGGAGGATCAATCTCCCCCAAAAGGGGTCAAGTAGACTTTTTTCCAAGATTTACAGAGACAACCTTTTTCAATCCATGTCCCCTTGTACCTCAGGAGAAACTCATCATTTCTTAAAATAGGAATATTATCGAGATTTAGAGTCATCTCCAGAAATAATCTTTTGATGGGGAAAACATCTAGAGGCAAGGTTTTGTTCTATGAAGCCACAGTGTCCTTGAATGTGAAGTTTCTCTTCTGTTCTTCATGTTTAGAATTTGCATGGCTGTAAATTCTATACTTTCATTTCATATAATTAATTCTATAAAATCATTTACAGCCATGTAAATTCTCCTGATGGATGTTATTGCATTTGGTGTTTTTCTCCTAATAATCTGTCTGATGCTAATCTGTTCATCCAGTCTCACAAGCACCCACAAAGGCAGGGGAAATATGCCCTGTGCCCCAACAACCCATACATTTTAGTCAATGACAGACTGCAACTATGAAGGTGGTCCTGATAGGCTTCCCCATGCAGCTGAGCTGCAAGGTAGGCTCATGCAGGTGTGTGTGTGTGTGTGTGCACACTTTATGGCCTGAGCCACAGGAATCTCACACAGCAGAATCACTTAACATCAAGCAATGCAGAGGCTGCGATGGCACTGCCTTGGGTACTCGGGCCTTCAGCCAGGAGTTTAGGAGGATATGAGCATTGTTTAAGGCCCTTTCTGGGAAATACCAATACAGATCTCTGTCCTCTAGGAAGCTGCACTTTAAAAGCGAAAAGAAAATCTTAATTGATAGTCATCTCTAATGGACAAATGAGGCATATCCATTGGAGAAAACTTAGCATTGTGTGTGAGTGAAAGGCAAGAGCTCTAAAGACATGGGTTTCTTCCCAGTGCTCCCCAATGGATTCTTTCATTCATACATTTCATAGAAAGGAAGGCATAAAGCTATATATAAATACACGGACACACAGTCCTCACACATATGTATATGAAGCTCCCATTAAGTCAAGAGAGCCTGCTGCATAGGGCCAGCCTTTGCATGGTGTGCACCCCCCATCCCCAACTTAGAAACCCAGCCATGCCTATCTGCAGTCCTGGCCTTCTTGTGGCTTTTTCTCCAAATAATCCTTAATCCAGATGGAGCTGCCTTACCCTCAGAGATCTGCCAAGTGACACACAATCTTCTTGCCATCATACACGTACTGAATGACACATTTCACTAGCAGACTTCCATGCGATGTACCCAGCACCTCCTCCCCAAGTGCCACGTTCTCATACCCCTCATATCAGAGGCAGCCTAGCCCAAGCTGCAGAAAAATGGAAAGGTTAAACTTAGAAGAGAAAAAAGACCAGCACACACCACATATCGTGGGGAAAAAAAAAAAAAAAAAGATGCCACTTTGTAAATACGATACATGCAAACCTGAATTTGTATCCACACTGGATTGCTGGAGAAGCCCAATTTAAATCCATGCTTGAGTTTTCCCCTCCCAGGGAAATAATACCTTTTAGCTGGTGGAAAATCCAACATCTGTACATTCTTATGAAATAGAAACCTAACATGGGAAGGAAAGAAGTGAAAACCTATCATCTGTGGCCAAACTGCCACCATGTCACCTTCTGGTAAGCCAGAAGAGCTGGTACTCTCCCAAAGGCTGTCATCACCTCCAAGGGCAGCACCCAAACCTGAGGGCAAACCTGTGCCCTTCACCACCCTGACAGGAAAACTGGGAATCGTGTGGCAATCAGAGCTTGTGCTAATTCCATTTGATGTGCACACACAGAGACTGTTGAGGCATCACACAAACACACCCCCCACACATAATAAGTGAAAAATGAGCAAAGGCACAAATACACATACACACGGCCCTGGTGTATGTGTGTGTGAGTGCGCGCATGCACTCGTGCATATGTTTTGCTTAGAGACTGGTGATGCCTTGGATTATGAGGTTTCCATGGTTACCTTCTGTGGAGAGAACTGGGGTAATTGAACTCTTGGGGTTCACCATTCAGCAGATGAGGCTTGCTTATTCACTCCTGCTTGCTCACTCACTGACTGGCTTGCTCTGTCTGCCTTGCATCACCATTAGTGTTTAGCTTTAAGTTAAACATACAATCAAATGGGACCTTCCCAGGGTTCTAGCTTGATTTTGGAAGGGCGGTGCTAAGAAACCTTGACATAGGCATGAGCTCACTCTGGAAGAGTCTCTAGTAACAACCATAGAGGGTCCCTCTTTCTCCCCTGTGGAGGAAAGACAGCCACATCAGAATGGGAGAAAAAAAACCTATGTTTACTAATTCATAAAAAGCACTGGAAGAACAAAATCTTCAGAGGCCAACATAAAGCATAGGAATGGGGAGATAGGGTTCCATCTGGTCTCTGCTGTCCTTTCTAGAAGGTCTCTCTAAATAGTTATAGCAATTTAGGGGGTAATTTCTTGGGTCGTTGTTAACCTCAGGCATGGCCCTACCTATACATTTGGGAAACTGATTAAATTAGCTTGTCAAACAAAATACTTCCACGCATTTCACATGCAGGTGTCGACATTTTCTCTGATGAGTCTAATAAGACAAACAGAAATGTTTGAAAGACCTATAGGAAAGTCATTGCCAGCCCCTTCTTCAAACTTTTATGATGGAAGCAGTAAAGAAAGAAACAGTTACTGTCAGGCAATGGAGCATGATGGGAGAGTGCAGGCCCAACAGAATCAGGGAAATGCCCTGAACTGAGCAGTGCACCAGAACCTAGATCCTGGGGTCAGCTCAGCCCTCAACCAACCTGGAGCCTGAAACAATGCTATCCATCTTTTCTCAACTACACATATTAGGTTTCTCTCATTCTTGGTGTCCAGAGATTCCAAATGGCTTTCTACCTGTGGAAGTAATTTTTTGGCTTAGTAATTCAATATGCAGGATAAGGCAAAAATGAACCCCACTCAAGTACCTAGCAGGAAGCTAAGTAGTAAGCTACATATCAGAATTATTTTCCAAGCATCCATACTCTTTTTGTCCCTTCCATCTCTACCCTAAATTTCCTCCTCCAACCCAGAATGGGTATATCAATATGGAGGAAGGGTTGGGAATCAGCTATAAATGAATTTAGTAAGTTTAGTATGGTTTCAACTTGGATTCACTGACTTAACAGCAGGATATGAAACTGGGCACACTTATGGAGTAAAGAATAATGTAGATCATCAACTGGGAAAGAAGACCCAGGAAGGTCTACGCCCCCCCCCCCCTTACAGGAGAGAAAAGCAAAGACAATTCCATCATTATGAGGTTCAGTAGAGACCACCTTCTAAGGCCTTCTGCCTGTGTTGTGGGTTGAACTGTGTCCCCTCCCAAAATTCATATATTGAAGTCCTGATCCTGAGCACCCCAGCACGAGACTGTATTTGGAGGAAGTCTTTAAAGAGGACATGTAAGTTAAGTAAGGTTATTGGGTGGGCCCTAATCCAGTATGACTTGTGTCCTTACATAGAGAAACTAGGGATGCAGACAGGAACAGAGAGAAGATGAAGTGAAAACAGAGAAGATGACCTCTAGAAGCCAAGAACAGAGGTCTCAGAAGAAATCAATCCTGCTACCTTGATATGAGACTCTGTCCTCTAGAACTGTGAGGAAATTAATTTCACTTGTTTAAGTCAATCAGGTATTGAATTTCTCCACGTCTCCTTCTCCACATATGTGAAATAGAACCTTTGTCCTAAGGCAATTATGAAAGTGAAAGGAGGTAAAGTCCATCAATTACTTAGAACATGCCCGGAGCATAAAAAAAATTCAATAAATATTATTACAAAGGCCAGACAGGCAATTTTTTTAAATCTGTGACTGTTCCTACAGATGTTCTTGTTCTGTCCCTAGCATCCACTTAAGACACCTCAGGATTTCATTTTCTATCCCTCTGAACACATCATGCCTGATATATCTTCAAATGATGCTACCCCCCACCATCCTAACGACAACTGATCTGAAAAAAGGATGTTCAGAATAAAAGGAGGGAGAACTGGGGACTGAACCTATTCTGGACACTAGAACAGAAGATACAGTAATTCATTCCCACTGATTAGGAATAGGCAGAGACAACAGAGCCTTTGAACCAGCAGGAGATACTCTCAGTGGCCTCTGCCAGATTCTCATTGTTTCCATCACTGGAACCATCAGCTGCCCAGTCAATCAAGCAGCCCTTGATTTGGCTGCTCCCCGTTCTGCTCAGCAATTTTTTCTAGCTCTGTTGCCCTTAGGAACCATGAAGGAAATCCAGACCCAGATTTCTTGGGACTCTCCAGACTTCCTTGGGCTCTACTTGTGACATGCAGACTTTAATGGGCTCTACTGGCTAAGGAATAGCCCAAGGCCAAAAAGCAACATTGAGTTGCATGTCTTCAGGAAATGCCTGAAGGGTAGCATTCATTTAGAGCATCTAACAGTACCCAAGTCACCAAGGCGTGGGATCCTTGAGCGAAGAGCAAATCAGTCATCAGGAAAGGAACTAAAGATGCTCTTTTCCAAAACCCAGAGTGTAAACTTCCTCAGGACCTGTCTGACAGCAGGTACAATCAGAAATGTAATGGTCACTCCCCCATCATGTGCCAACCTTATCTTTCCAAACAAACATTCTTAACATGTTTAATGCAAGGATGGCAATTTACAACCTATTGTTTTCCAAATCCACAGAGGTGGGGAACAGGAAAAAGAGAACAAGAAAACAATAAAGGCATATGCAAATAAAGACCTCCTCCTGTGGTATGTAAAAATCACCCACATTCTTGCTTCTCCCTATGTTGGGATATCACTGGCACTGGCACATTTTCAAAGAACTTTTTTGGGAAGGGACAAAAATGGAAAGCACGATTATTTGGACAGGTGCATCAAGCAACTTTTCCACAGGAAACTGGTAGTTCCTTAGGCCCCCATCAACTGTTTCTTCCCAGGAAAAAAAAATACCAGTTTTTTTTTTTTTTTCAGTAATTGTAATAGGAAGGACTGAACATCTTTTCACAAAACCTTTACCTTGCAACTCCCCAGACAAGATCAACAAGGTTTGTGAAGAACCCATTTGGTTTCAGTGTCATTTCACTGACTGCTGTGTCTAGCACCTTCCCTTTTGCATCAGTTGGCTCTGTTGTGTTGCTCGTTTAACAAAAAGTGAGAAAAAAATCCATACTCTTCACCAGCCCCAATCTTTATTTTCCTCAATGCTGAATTTTTCCATTTCCCATGACTTTTTGTATGCAAACACTAATGAGAATGAAATTTCTGGAGAACTGGGAAATGTTTTAAGAACCTCTCTGGTTCCAGGATTTTTTTTTTATCTATTCTGAATTAAGAAGAGCAAAGCACCCTCTCCAGTCTCTCAGCTCCCTAAATCCTGTCTGTGAACCCCTGTTATCCATCTGACCCTGCATCAGATGGCCTTGTTAGTACCCAGCCCAGTCTGTGAAATAATCTTAGCTTGGCACGAAATAAAATTTCCAAATAGGAAAGAGCAATAACGTAACTCTTTGAAAGACTGATTAGCTGGAGCTGTGTTAATTCAATAAAGCTTCATAAGTGGCCTAGAAGGAGATCCACAAGAGCCAATGTCCCCAAAGAGCATTCCTGGTCCAGCTGTCATCTCCATTTTGGATGTGACCTCAGTTTGGCAGATCCAGAAACTCAGTTGTGTTCATTCCCTCAAAATTAGCCAGCATCAGAAAGGAAGTATCAGGGGAAAAGTCACAGAAACCAAAGTTTCCAGCAATTGAGTAACTGGAATGCCCTTTATTAATTTACACAGAGGATTGTCCTTTCTGGGCTTGGAATAATGTACCCTACTCCAGTGACCAGCACATCTCCTTTTTGCTATAAGCATATCTGCAAGACCAAATTAGTTATCATCAGTTGCTTGGAGAGTACAGAATCATAACAAAGGAAGCAAAACATGTTGGCACAATTTATCCAAATCATTGAAACTCATAATAAATATTCCCAAACCAAAAGCAGAGTTCAATTCTGGGGACCAAACACTCATGATAGAACCCATTTCAGGGCCTGATCCTCTTGCCAAATTATTATTATTATGATAAAAGTAGGGGGGAAATACCTTAAGAGAGAAAGCACAATATGGAGTGAGTATCACAGTAATGTTGTTATGTTTATAGATAGGTGGGATCTGTGCTATACAGGAAGAATTGGTGATGCTGTAAGACCCTCTCTGACCCCGGGACAGGTGCCTGATCTGTCTGTTGACTGAGTCTCCATCACAGTGTTGTATCGAATGACTGTGTAACACTGGGAAACTGACCATGGCTCTGAGCCTTGGTTCTCTCTTGCGTTAAGTGAGTGGAACTAGATGAGCATCCAAGATGCGAATACTTGAATCAACAGGAAATATGGACTATACATATTAGGATTTCAGAGGGGACAGAAATCACTGAGATTTACTCAACGAGTTGGATCAGGAGAGAAAAAAATGTAGACTAACACAAGGCCAGTAATACTGGTGGGGAAACAATTGAAACAGCATAAACTGTTGGGTCAGAAAACAAACTGATGGATGCAGAATATCCAAAACCACCTGTAGCTAGAATGATAATACTGTAACCATAGCAGATTTGGATTCCCAAACCTTTCCCTTAAAAAGTTCAGGTTGGCATTTAGTGTACAAGGTCAGAATAAAGTGCTGTCATCCAATGTGTTGTCCTTGTTTTATTGATGTTAAATTTTGATTTCAATTAAAGTGTCAGGATCATGGACCAGGATTTAACTTGGTTAAATCCCTAAACTCTTGAAATAGCCATGCTTATTCTCTTGATAATTCTCATCTTAGCTTTAAACTCCTAAACTTAAGTTGGACTCTTCAGAACACAGGTGCATCACCTACTTAACCTTTTAATGCTTCACTCCTAATACCCTGCACTGTATGCTCTGAGCCCTGGAATGGTTAAAAAAAATCTTCCCCTGCCCTTCCTGGCGTGTTCTCAGCATGGTTCTCAGACCACTTACTGAGAAATTGACAGACTTTATTTTCTCCTATAAACCCAGAGCTCTGAGTTGTTGACTGGTTCCAGATTTTGAGTTCTAATCAGTTCTATTTAATAATGTGCCCTGTGTTAGGCACTGCTGGGTAAATATATTGCTTACCAGCCCTCAATACCATTATGGGCTAGTAGAAAAGACACTTCAACAGTACAGAAGACAACAGGGGACAATGTAGTTCATAGACAGCCCATTCTTTGAGAGAGTTTAAAAGAATGAGATTAGTGGAAATTAGAAAGGACTTTTAAAAATAGAGCATGGCTTAAAAGAGACCACAACATCATGTGAATGTTATACAAAAGGCAGAAAATAGTGACTGGATTTGGCAACTGCATTTCTTAGAACTCAAGGAAAGTAGCTTCATCCAGATGCCCTTTTCCTGTGTTTTTGTGGATGCAGTAGTCCTCTGATGGAGATCAGATGGCCAACTTACCCCGCCGGCTGGTGGGCATCCTCATACACGGGGGATCTAGAGAAGCTACTCCTAATTCTACCTCTGCTTACAGACTGGACACTTGCTGGATAAAGACTGCAAGCTCAGAAGCAGGAGGTAGGAACACTGACATGAAGCTCCATGGCTAGTAATACCTGGAGGCTCAATTGTAAGTGGCAGGAAATACTTCAGAGTCAGACTTCTTAAACGGTAAACCCCATCCCCAGCCTCAACCCCCCAAAAATGCAAGCTTTGCCATAGATGAAGTTGAGGATTCCCTGTTGAAAAGTTCTTATGATAAAAAAATTAATACTCATTAGGTTTTGTCCCAGAAGCTGGAATCCTCATGAACTTTTGAAGTACTAGAGAAAGGTCTACCTCTGCCATGAATAGAGGCTTACCAGACCAAAAAGCAACTATAACAGAAAAGTAACTGGGAACAAAGGCAATCTTGTTTTGGAACCAAATAAAAGTTGGAGCAAGTGAGCAAGATGGAATGGACTCCCCAATTATGTGATGTGGCTTTACCCTGAGAGAGACCATAGTTGCAGCAACACTTTAGTAAGATGGCTTAAATTCTGGAAGAAAGTTTACTGATCATTCTGACCTAGAGCCAAGACAACCAGAGCTGCCAGAAAGCAAAGGAGCAGTATAATAGGAAGAGGAGAAGTGGGAATTCTCAAAGCTCAAATCTCTGATTGAACCCTGAACAAAGCTTATGTGGAACAAACTGAAAAAAATGGATAGCAATGACTTCAAGAGCTGTAATAAGATCTGAAATACCACCCAACACAAGCCTGAGAGTCAGCAATCTGAATCTGAACCAAGTTTTTCTCCTACTAAAACAAAACCAACAATCCTTGGAGAAATGTAACAATACAGAGTCCTATACTATAATACAGGGTACAAACATCTTTCAGTAAAAGACTTGAGAAGATGTAGCCACCCTCAAGGGAAAACAATCAACAGATGTCAACCTTGTGCTATAATTCTCAGAAAAGGACTTTAAACAACTGTATAACTACATTCCATGAGGTAAAGAAAAATATACTTGTCACGAGTGAAAAGGTAGGAAATATCTACTATTCTGAAATAGCTATGAGAAAGCCCTCAAGAAAACACAGAACACCTGCTGGAATGAATTAATTTTAGCAAGGTTGTAGGACACACAGGTCGATATACAAAAATTGATTCTACCTTTATAAGCTAGTAGCAAATATTGATATAATGAATTTTTAAAAAATTTTAATGCATAGTTTTTTTGTGGGTGTTTTTTTTTTTTTTTTTCAGACTAGGTCTCACTATTTTTGCCTCTGGAAACCACAGGCTCATGTTGCCCGGGTTACCACAGACTCAAGCAATCCCCAGCCTCAGTTTCCCAGATAGCTGGGATTATAGGCACGCACCACCACACCTAGCTATTTTTTTGGGACTAGGTCTTGCTAGGTGCCCCCAGCAGGACTCGAACCACAAACCCTGGCCCTGTCCGCGGCTTCCTAGGCTGCCGCTTACAAGCATGCACCACCATGCCCGGCCTAATGCACAGTTATTGATAAATCTAAGACTAAGTTTCAAAGGAGAGCATGTAAGACTATGTAAGGTGATATATTAGCGCTATATGCTCTAACAATTCCCACGCATATAATTATTTAAAAAAAAAACTGAGGGAGTTTGGAAAGAAAGTGTGAAAAGTAAAATAAGCTCACTGATTGTCTTTCTGAAAATTCACATACAGAAACCCTATCGAAATGAGGTCAGGATGCTAGACGATAGTTCCCACACATGTGCCATCAGCAAATTTTGGAACCCAGCCTGCCTTGCCTCTGGCAGGAAGTGGTGTTGCTTCCCTAGCCCAATGGAATGAAGACAGAAGCCTCTGTGCTCAGGAGAAGCCCCCCCAAAGGCTGAATAAAGGTGTCTTTTCTTTGGGTCTAGATAAGCACACAAGTCTTATCGTCAGGCTGCACTTTCCAAATTGCCTTTTTGTTGTTTCTAATAAACCCAGAAGTTAACATCATATGGAAATTAATTGGTAGATAAAAGGTGATACTTTAGATTCGGTGAAGAAAAGAGTGGAAGGAAAGCAGACATTGGCTAATGTTTATGTTGGCTATGTTGAACCAATCGACAGAAAAAAGAACAAAAAAGATACATCTCAAAGTCAGCATATTATGAATAAGGAAACACGAAAGGCTTTTCAGGAATATGACAAAACAAGCAGTGTCTCTGCATCTGTTTACTAATGCAGTAAGATCACAGAAAGCATCTAGAGGAAAAAACTGAAATGAAATAGGCAAAGCACTCTATTAGTATATGATGCGAATCTTAACATTTGAGGAAAACTACTACAAATAATAAGAAAACCTAGTAAAATAGCAAGTACAGAAATTATCATGTAAAGAGAAACCCAAGTCTCATGGACAGAAAAATTCATTTTGCTGTGGCAAAAAAATAAAACACTTAAGCATAAACCTAAACGAAATGCCAAAATATATATGAAGAAAACTATAAAAAAGCAATGAGAGAAATAAAAGTCAACATAAAGAAATAAAATGAGTCAACATTAAAAAAATGAGGTAACATGTCTGTTTTTGTTTTGTTTTTTAATAAGTTCCTTTATATTCTTTTCTTCATACAACCTCAATCATACTTGTATAGTTAAGGCCCATCCTTCTTCCCCTTCCCCCCTTACACTCTCCTGCTGCTCCTACCTCCCTTTCCCTTCAAGTCATTGGTTGGTTCTTGGCCCATCAGTCTCTTCCTTTCCTGATGCAATGTCTTTTTCCTGGGTGGAGACCTGCACTCCCGGAACTTCCAAGCCTATGCTGCTTAGATTTCCAGAGGTACCTTTATAGAGGGTAGCTAGTCGGAGCATGTCTAGAACCTTTTGTTGGTCAGTCGTGTGGTGCTGCTATCCCAGCTCCTTTGTTGTGGTATTTCCTATAATGGAGGTGACTATCTCCTTTCATCCAGACCTGTGTGATCACTTGCATTCACGCCTCCTGTTCATGCCGGCTATCTTCCCTGTTCTGACATTTATTAAATGTTGCTTCCAGTCCTTATAGTTCTGGTGTCTGGGGTTGGGCTCCCAACTCGCGGCCATTGGTGGTAGAGAAGTCCCCTCATAATGACAAATTCCAGCAGGTGGTTGTGCAATCAGGTGCAAAAGGGGGCAGAAGCCTCAACTGCCAACAAGCCACTTTTAAAACGAGGCTTCTGCCACCCAGTTTCCCTCAGATTCGCACCACCTGCGTGTAGCAGTTGTCAGTCAAATGCAGTGTAAAAACAGGGCTTATTAACAAGGGAATTCAACAGGGAAAACAAAAAGTCCTTAAAGCCATAGGGGCCAGTTACCTTATCGCAGTCACCATTTTCTGTCCCAAAGATCCCAAAGACACATGTCCAAGATGGTGCCCCTTTGCCCCTCCAAACCTGAGGCAGGCACTGCAAAGTCCAGTTTTTCTCTGGCGTCTTCTCTTTGTTCCTTCTCCAGTGGTCTGAGCTGTTCCACTTCTCCAAGGCTCTCAAACTTCTTCTGCAATTGCTGATGTACAAATCAGCTTTCCAAATCCCTGGCCATCTCCAGGTACCAGCTAACTATGACACCTTGCTGTGGTGCCACACTCATCACACTGGCCACTCTTCTACCCAGTCACCATGGCTCCTTGCCACCTTCCAGGGGGCTTCTGCCCAACCTGGTCACTCTGGCTACTGGCCCACCATTCTCATTTCTCTCCTCTTCCCAAAAGTCTCTCTCCCTTGTCTCTGCTCCTTTCCTTTTTATCTACTTTTTTTTCTCTCTCAAAAAGCTAAAGGCTCCAATTTCCCTCTACTCATCCTCTAGGTGATACATTTTCTCTTCCCCTCCTGGGACTTGCAACGAAGTAAGAGTACCCTTATCCTGTTTCAGGCCATCTTTTACCACTGTGTTTTTCAGAAACAGTTAATGGCACCAATGCCTAAATTTTAATACTGCCCATTTTGGGGTCCTTGCTTCAGTTGATCCACCTCCTCACCTCTCTAGTGGTTTGTTTTTCTGCAGTGGGGCCGCAGCCCTAACTATGATTTTCCCGCCCTTTGGAGAAGGGGGTATTTTGCTTGTGTTGAATGCATCACTGAATCAATTAGGTTCCCTGCTCCTTGAAAAGTTGTAGGTTTAGCTCTGTGGTAGACTGTCCCTTTAGTTTGTTTTACAGTTTTGTCTCGTGATTCCAATGATGCTCAGTTTGGGTCTCATCCAGGTGATGAATATGTCCAGGGTCCTTATATTCTCCTCTCTTGCTTGTCTGCAGCTAGATAGTTGTTTTTCCTCCTTCCTATCAAGGACTGATAGAAGTGAGAGTGAACCAGAGGGGGCCCCCTCCCCCATCTCCACCCTGGCAGAGGTGCCATCTCCATCCTCAGACACCTTAGGGACAAAGACTGGCTCCCCCAGCCCACTACCCTCAAGTCCCCAGTCCCAAAGGTGCAGTGGAGCAAGGCTCCACCTATCAGCAACCCTGCCCGCATTCAAAGCCACTATGGAAGGGACATGCCAAAGGCTACCTCTCCCAGACCCAGAGCTGTAAGGATTTTCAGCTACTGCTTCCATCCTAGCTAAGATATGTCCACAAAGTATCATTTACATGTCTTTGGATAGGAAGTTTCAGCATTTTGAGTTTTTTGTAGGATCTTCTGTAAGAGTAATGCAATCTTCATAACAATACCATGAGATAATTTTTTTTATTTTGAGTTAGGCAAGTTGATTATAAAGCTCACTGTAAAGCAAGAATCACCAAGGAAAATCCTATAAAGAAGAGCAATGGCAATGTGGGGGTTGGGGGAAGGGAGAAAATGGGGGTAGTGGGTCAGAATTCAATCTTATAATAATATATCTTGGTACTGTTACATGAACAGAAAATAAAATCTGAGAAAGAGGAATGAACATTTCATCTGTTGATATATTTACTGTATAAAAAATGACAGCATCTTAAGTTATGGGGGGAAATGGGATATGATGGATAAACATATAGGAAAGGATAAGATCAGATCCACTATTCACACTGCGCTCTAGAGTAAATTCAAAGTGGGCTAGAATTAAAAACCAAATCATGTAAGTATTCAAAAAACATGTGAGTGAATTTCTCTGTAATCTTGGAGTAGGAAAGGCCTTGACTATGACTTAAAACCAAAAAATTAAAATATTGATAAATTTTATTACATGAAAAACAAAAACATTTACATGGTTAAAAATTGCCTTAAGAAAATAATAAAGGCAAATTAAAAAGTAGAAAAAATATTTCTAATTTGTTCATAATAGTTACTATTCTTAATATAGAGGGACTTAATATTGAGAACATTTCAATGCTTTCCAAAACTATGTTAATAAAATGTAAGATGAGAGTTCATGGGGGACATGTGAATATTCCTAACCCCTTGAAAAGATGTTCACTCTCATTCATATTAAGAGAAAAGCAAGGTAAAATAACACTGAGATAGTTCTCACAGCAATCAGATTGTTAATGTCTGATGTATAAAACTTGACATCAATAAGGACCATTAGCATGAACTGTAGCGAAATAAAAAGTCTACAACCACTATGATACTTTAAAAAATAAGCCTAGAAATTAATTCATTTTTTTGAAAATTGGTAATAAAAGGAAAACATCAAGCACTTATCCTACTTTTCCCTTACAAACTGATGAAGAAAAGTTGGAGGAAAGTCTATACATATATTAAGGATATTAATTCTTATTTATGAATAAATTGTAAATGTTGTTTCCGATTGTGTCTGTTACCTGTTTTCTTTTTTTTTTTTTTTTGAGACCAGGTCTCGCTATTTTTGCCTGTGGAACCGCAGGCTTTCATTGCCGGGGGGCCACAGACTCAAGCAATCCCCAGCCTCAGCTTCCCAGCTAGCTGGGATTACAGGCGTGCGCCACCACGCCCAGCTATTTTTTGGAACTAGGTCTGGCTACATGCCCTAGGCGGGACTCGAACCACGATCCCTAGCCCCAGCCGCTTCATAGGCTGAAGCTTACAGACACGAGCCACCGTGCCCGGCTTGTTACCTGTTTTCTTATGGTATTTTTTGTTCATGCAAATTTTATCTTTTGTGTAATAAATTTTAAATTTTTATAGTGACTAAGAGTAAGCCATAGTTGGGAAGGTTTTCCTTACTCCAGGACTTTAGAGAAATTAACTCATTTTTTACCAAATTCTTTTATGGCTTAATTTTTTATAATAACCTCTGATACATTTGAAATGTATTTTAGACTACTGTGTAAGTAATGTATCTGAGTTTTTTTCAGTAGTCCTTCTGGCTATTAAAAAAATGGTAACATTAAGGTATCTCCGTTTTATGACTTCTAATGAATTTCAAAATGTAAGCATGGATCATTATGGAATACTGATATCACAAAGAGACAATAGATATTACACCCTTTCTGATGAAAACACACAGTGAAACTGGGGTCCCACCCAGCAGGCAATCTGTGGGGCAAGAAATAGAATGCGAAAGCATTGATTGGATTGACTTATAATAGAAATGATCCAGTCAGTCACTTAGCATTGACAATGATCCAATGAGATATCTAGGGTGGTGGACCCTGAAAGAGGACATCAGACAGGGCAGGAGCCCTGCTTAAGGAACTTTGTTCCTAGTCTTTGAAGAAAGATGGCTGGAACTCTTTTTTAAGAGAATTGAGGGTGGGATAAAGAAGGGAGAGGGTACTCATGTGAGTTACGTGTGCAATCAAGGACCAGGAAAAGATGCAACATTTTTACTGCCTGGGACAGAAGTTAACTGAAGAGCCCTCACTGCTTTCTTTGTGGTAGAAATCTTGACTTTTCCAGTTTAAATGTACTGAGACCTCATTTGGATTTAAATATTGTTCATCTAAGGTATACTCTTTTTTCCTCCTTCTTGCCAAAAATATTCTAAATTCGTATTTTGGTGAATATTCTAAATTCATTTTTACCTGGTGGTCCTGGTTTCTGGAGAAAGACATTTGATCTTCCACCTGCTCCTTGTTCTGTTCAACTCCAGGGAGGCAAGCTTTACACTCATATCCTTATTATTCACTCTCCTGTCATAGTTTCTCACCAGGAGATCCATGCAATCCATATCTTCTTTGCAGAATCAAGCTGAGAATCCTTGGGACTTAGTAGCTTGCTCCTAGTCAATTCTACGTCATCATGGGAGGTAATGGAAACCCTTTGGACACCCTTTTCTACCACCCTGGAGAGCACAGGGTTGCATGAGGCTGCCCATAAACTACCAGCTAGACTTCCCCAGCCATCTCTACTTACTGCCTTGGCCCCATTTTGGGAACAGGTCAGCTTGATCTTTGGGCCACAGTCTAGGATGAGAGAGGTACAAGTGTCTGTTGCTATTAATGTTCCTTTCAATCCAGCTACAACTGCAATTGCCCAATCCAACTCCTCCCCATAATTCAGCCTCTTCACAGCAACTCCTAGGTACCAGCACCTAGTTCTGGCAACATCCACTCCGCGTTGTTCCTCCTTCTCCCAACTGCTCACACCTTTATCTCCTTTTGAATGGAAAATAGATTGTGTCATCCTACCTTCTAAAATCTCTGCTCCCTAAATTTTGATTCTTGATATGTAAAGCCAAGTTTTTCAGAATTGAAAAAAAGTAAAGCCTTTGCTTTCCAGATTATTGTTTACACTAGGCAATAGGGTTCAATCAGAAATCCAATGGACTTCTTTGTTCTAACTTGAACCACCACCCCGTGAGACCAGTGGGATTAAAAGCCATTAGTATGTTGTAAAGAGAACTGGAAGTGTGGGGGTGAGAGCAGGGGCTCAGATTCTAAGTCTCCGAATTGTGATAAACATCACTAGAACATCTGGCACCCCCTCTGCTCTCATGCTCAAGTCTGGCTCAGTCCTGTCCCGCCCTGAGTTTCCATCTCATTTTCTTGCAAGTCAAGACCCTCAGCATCACCTTGAGATCATTGCTGATAGCTCTTCTCAGCCAGTGTGTCTTTCCTGGTTCTACTGCCCATTCAAAGCACCTCATCATCTCAGTATCCCTCACCACAGGCTACTTTGCTGCAGCTGTTAACATCTGGATTGTATGCCCAAACAGGACTCCTCAAATCTGTCTCAGGTCTCTCGACTGTTAGGGCAGGCTCACGGTGACCTGATTGTCCGTGGTCCCCTAGGTCAGCCAAGAGAAATCCAAAAGAAGTTTCAAGAACCAATGGACCCTCCAAATATCACAATGGTAAGAATACCAAAGGAAGTAGATGGAAAAAGTTCTGCAACTTCAGCCTACAGGATGTAAGAAAGTAGAAAAAGAGAAACACCATCAAGAAAAGGGAAGCTGTTCCAGCTTATTGTTCTGTCTGACCTCTCACAGCTTCATAATTTTTATTATTTTCCATCTTGACATAAAGAAAATTATTTTAAAATATATATATTGCTGTATAGGTAGGCTGGAGAAGCCTTGCCCTTTGCAGCCACATGGGTTTCTAGGTCCAGGGCAACATTTGCCTCTGCTGGATGAGCCAAATCCTCTGTGTCCAGGACTTTGGCCCGTCCGGTCCTAGGTCTTAGGTGAGAGAGCTGGGGTTTGGGGGGGCCAGCACCTCACACCAAGACTCCTGGCTTATGTGGGCATGGTGGGCAGTGGGAGCCCTGCCAGGGCAGGGCAGGGGGGGGGGTGTGACATTTAACCTCCTCTCTGGACTACTCCCCCCACTCCAATCAGTCCTCATCAGGAACAAGAACTCAGTCAATAATCCAACAGGAGAAATAGATGGGGAGAGCGATTTGAGTAAGTGCCCTGGACACACATATCCCCTGGGTAAGACCCAAAAAGACCTTGGAGCTGGCTAAGGAACACAGGACTGTGAGACCAACCATGGAGACGACAATTGGTACTGCTCCAACACCATCACTATAAGGTTGCTGTCCCCAGCAGGGACATGGCCCCCACCAGCCTCCTTTTCCAGTATTCACCTGTTTATTCCCGCTGGCGCCAACATCTCACCCAATCCGCCATTGCCATATTTGCATAAAACACTCCCATCAACACCTCTCTATATAAGTGAGCTCCAACCCCAATAAAACCAGAACTTCTCGAGTGATTAGCTTTGACCAACGCTCATGCCTTTCTTATAATCATCCTCAGCAAATCTTAGGAACCAGAATTGTGGCCTGGAGAGGCCTCCAGTGAAAGCACAGCACACACCTTCTGGACAGAGGGAGAAGGGCCGCAGAAATAAGGCAGCAGCCTGACAGCTAAGCCGTGGTCCATGAACAATGAGACCAACCAGACCAACCTTCAATGGACATATCTCCCTTTCAGGGAATTTTTTCAACCAATTGATAGGGTGTGCCCCCCCCCCCATTGTCTCCTGTTTAAGATTGCAGATTTCAAGGACAGGTAATGTTAAAATGGGGGAATGACCTTAGCTGGAATTTCCCTTCAGGGGGATGCAGGGGGAAGAAAGAGGTGAAATAGTCAAGGTGAAACAGATTTCCTGGAAGGCGGGAAAGCAGGGTATATAAAGGGTGTGCAAACAAAGAGGATTCGATTTGATTCAGGATTCTATTCTATTTGGATTCCAATATGGAGAGGGAATAGAGAGGTTCAATGGAGGAGAGATGGGAATCAGCCATCTTGTAAAGATGTGAGCCATGTGAGCTTGGCCATGTGGCCACCGAGGGCCTGCAACCCTCGGCTGGCCCAGACTGGCAGCATGTGTGCTGAATGCAGTTAAGAAGTTTGCAGATTTGAACTCCGTGTTGGAGTTTGTTTTGCTGAGTTTAACTTGTGTCTGCGAGAGGCCGTGCAAAAGTTAGGCCTGAGAAGAAAGTGAACTTTGCTGGTTTGGCACCATGGAGTTCCTGCTACCTGAAGGTGACAAGGAGAAAACAACATGGAAAACAACGAGGAGCATTCAAAGGAACATGTCTTCAAGCGTCTGGAGATGGACTCTGTCTGGACACTGGTGAGACGATTAGGACTGAGAGACTGAGGATATTTGGGGCAATCTGGGAAAGGACTTTGGACAATACTGAGAAAGGGTTTGGTCAATGTTAAAGTATTCTGAGTCTTACATGTTTCTTTTGTGATTATGATAGGGTGTGCCCCCCCCTCCTGTTTAAGATTGCAGATTTCAAGGACAGGTAATGTTAAAATGGGGGAATGACCTTAGCTGGAATTTCCCTTCAGGGGGATGCAGGGGGAAGAAAGAGGTGAAATAGTCAAGGTGAAACAGATTTCCTGGAAGGCGGGAAATCAGGGTATATAAAGGGTGTGCAAAC
>PVHY01022307.1:0-22578 GCA_004024945.1 Uropsilus gracilis
GAGGTTCAAAGTTCAAGGTCAAGGTGCTGGCAGGTTAGATGACTAGAGCATGGAGGACTGGGTTTCCATCTATTATCTTACTCCATTTTCTCAACATACAGAGGCAAATGTTGTGCATCATTCAAAATGAAATGTGTCACTCTGGTTTACAGATGTTGTCTTCTTGCTGTGTCCTCTTTTGGTGGAGAAGAATAATCAAGCTCTCAGGGTCTCTTGTGTTAGGGCATTTATGACATCATGAGGTTTATACACTTATAGCTTGCATTTCTCAAGATCACACCTTCTAACAGCTCACACTGGAGAATAGGTTTAAAACGTATGAATGAGGGGTGGGGATCAGGAGCAATAATGTCCAGTCCATTACAATGGAAATGATTAGATATTTATAAAGCCCAGAGCTACCCTAAGATATGGATTGCAGTGAATATTATCTCTTTAAGATGGGGAGGTTTATTATTTTGTCTAAAACTAAATTTAATTTGAATAATGTACTCACATTTGCCTCTGGGTATCTGGAAGCTGGTTTAAATTCTACACGGAAGCCCCAACCCACAACACCAGAATCAGTGAACTACTGGAAGTATCACGTGTTGCCTCCTATGACCCCCTGAGTCAAAAAGTCTAACTTATTCATCAAGTATTCATTAAATGTCTAGAGATTTATGGATAAATAAAAGCAGAGTTCAGTTTGAAGGACTCAATTTCTACAAGAGAAATGGTTTCACAAAAGAATTCAAATCATCAAGACTGTGGAAAAGTATAGATCCAGAAGATGAATCAGGCTGTCTCTAAATCACATGTCTTTCTTTGTACAGTGTTGTATTTGTGGGTCTCCAAGTCACAGATTTCATGCCTAGGAATTCTGTCTTCTAGAGATCCCTAAGCAAAATCCTCTGAAATTAGTTTTAGCAAAGAGTCATAATCTGGACTCAGAGCATTGAGTTTTTAAAACAGACTCCAAAAGAGACAGCTTCATAAATTCCTATTTTATACAACTAGTTTTCAAGGAATAAACCTTGTGAAATTATATGGGAAGTAGATTTCCTCTAACTAAAATTTGAAACTCACCGAAAGTCTTGAAATCTTAGAAGACTAAGTTATTCATGTGTGCCACAAACTGTTCAAAGAATGGAAGTGGGGGGGAAAGGAGGACCTTGAATTGGGGTGAGCCCTTGCTACTTCCTATTAAAAAGGAAGAGCATGTGAGAGTAAATCCTTCACAGCCATCAGCCTCTCTATTCATCACTGTCTCCTTGTGTAAATCAGAGCATGGAGGGACTTAAAACATGGAGTTACCTTGGAAGGTATTTGAAAGAGTTCTGCCAACCCTTTAAGAAGTTTGTAGTTTCTCTCATGAGCTTTTAGGCAGTTTTTGCACAACATAAGGTCCAAAATTTTAAATTAAAAGAAATAATGAAATCATGAAAATTTTAATCTGCAGTTTTCATGCCCATTACTTCTTTCTCTTCTACTACTCAGTTATTCAACAACCTTTCATTGAATATCTCTCAGATATTCTAAGGAGTAGAGGGGATTCCAACTCCTGTCCACAAGGGATCAGCAGCCAAAGCTGCCCACGTGTCTCTGCATCCTCTTGGTTCTCTTGTTTTGGACCACACTATTTGCAGAAGTGGTTCTCTGTGAAATTGTATCAATCGATGTATTTAAAAACAAGATATATTTCATTTATCTTTGATTTGGATCCTAAAAGAATTTAAGGAGATCTAAATGTATTTATTAGTGCCCCATCTTACCCAATTCCCTTACCTGCTTTCCAAGAATGATCTTGATGTAATCAGGCAGGTAGAAATGACTGTTTTTTTCTTCAGTCTGTACTCTGTGGGAATCATTGCACATACATGATGTTTAACCTACTAGTGGTAAGAAAAACAGAACTATTATTGCCTTGGGGTGAGGAAAACATAATACAAGGAGTTAATTCAATTTATTTGTAATATAATTTTTTTAATGCACAAGAAAATTGATGAACTAGAGGCACCATGTTGTGCATTAGAGCTCTTGAACTTACTTGCATGGCTGAAACTTTATGCCCATTGAAAAACTCATCCAACAACCACTATTCTTGTCTATACTACTACTATTTTAGAATCCACAGATAAATGCAACCAAGCAGTATGTGATGGTAATTTCATGACTGTTTGCATAAATGCAAACATCAATTTTTGCATAATTGCATGCATTTTTTCTTTATTTCAAGTATACTTCAATGAAGCTACTGAAAAAGAAATGTGGTTAAAATTGACAGAACAGAACAGGCACTTCTCCAAATAAGACATACAGATGGTCAAAGACATGAAAAAAAAGTTCATCTTCACTTGTCATGAAGGAAATGTAAATTAAATCTCAGTGAGATACCTGTGAGAATGGACTGCATCGAAAAACCAGAAACAAATATTGGCATAGGTGTGGAGAAAAAGGTACCTCACAAAATGATGGTGGGAATGTAGATTGACCTAGCCCCTAAGGAAAGATGTGTGGAATTTATTCAAAAAATAAAGAAAAATGAATTCTCCATATGATACAATAATTCCAGATACCCACCCAAAGAAGACATAGTGAAGATATGGGTACTTTGGTGGTGGAAGTACTCTGGTGACTATACCTGAGGAGGGAACTCCTATACCATCAAGATATGAACAAGATTGTAAAACAATGGTACTTCAAAAAATATATATATATATGCATGAAAATATATATATAAAAATTACTTGACCTCTAGTTACAAATTCAATCTTTTGCATAAATGTGTAACATCAGTTAGTTTAATGGTGTTGAAGAACATTTGTTCTTTTTGTCTATAGAATCTCTTTAAAAGCACATGGTTTAAAATAATTTAAAAAGGCACTGTAGATAATCTTGGTCATTTAAGGAAATAACTTTATAAATCAGAGTAAATTCAAGTGGATATTTGAGAGGTTAAATCAAATAGTAAAACGGGAGAGAAGTAATGAATTGCATTTCTAAAATTATGTGCTTTCTTCTTTGTCTGTGAATCTAATAAAAATAAAGACAGAAGTCACACTCAATTTATCTTTATATATCCAGGGATGACACAGTGTCTTTAGAATATGTTCAATAAAAGGAATATCAGATGTAGCAAGGAACTTCTCTAGAATTTTATGTCATGGGAAACAGGTGGTTGCCTCTTCCAATTTGACCTCACTTGAGATGGTAAATTCCAAATGTTTTCCAGGGGCTGATAGTCCCAGAATCTAGCTTTTTGTGCCAGTGTGTCCATGCAGACCTCACGGCCTCTCTAAATATGCATCATGTAGGATGAAACAGGAGTTCTTTTAGGTTCAGTGATAGGGCTGTTGTCAAAGATAGCATCCACCCAAAAGAGCTAAAGGCTTTCAACTCCAGCCAAGTAGTATAGGCCAGATATTGAGGAGCCAGAAATCCATAGTGTCATGTGAAGTCTCTTGAGTTTTTAAATGTTGGTATCCAGCCTAGATTTAAAACTCTGTTTGGGCCAATAATGTGAAAAACACTTTTTGAGCCAACAATGTGAGGCCAAAAAACACTACTGAGCCTGGCCTTGGGGGCCGCCAGCTTGTGACTTGGACAAGGAAACTCTAGAGGGTCTCCTCACTTATGCCTTATTTTTATAAAACATCATTCGCTTGGATCACTCCCTCACAGTAGACAGCACCTTTCGAGCCAGAGAAGGTCATTTACTTTTGTGACCTTCTTTTGGCTAATGAAAAAGAGCCTGCATCCCAGATCTGAGTTGATGGCTTCCACAGAGATGGATTCCCTTCTGTTCAGAGCAGCTTAAGTCAGAGCATGCATGCTAGTGCATTTTTTTTTTCTTTCAGAAAGTGTTGGCATGAAACTAGGCCATGACTAGATTTTTGTAAATCTTTTTTTACATTATCCAACAGTAAAACAAAACAGACCAAAGAAGCTTTAAGTGCCATAATTGTGAAAACACAGTACTTATTCACACCTAATTACCTCAACAATGACCAGACTGCACTGAGAACAAGCATGAAAATTCTCAACCCTAAGGATAATTTCTCAGAAAGTCAGAAAGCTAAAATAGAAAAAAGTTAAATGGAAATACTTTCTCAGCCACAGCCAACACTTTTAATGCAGAAATTTATTCTCTACACATTGCTTTCACTTCAGTAAGAATAGGATTTTTTTCTTCCATTTTTACCAGATATCTCAAAATATCAAGTATTCTGACAAGTTGCCAGCTTTGACTAACATCTGAATTGATTACAGGGTGTTATGTGAATATTTAATCAAATTTAAAGATAATACAAATTGCAAAACCTGATTAAAAATGCAATAATTTTGTGAACCTTTTAAAATAAAAGACCCTATTACAAAGGAGGAATCACTAAAGAAACAGGGGTTATTCAATTCCATTTCATTTAGCAAATATTATTTGAATTTATCTATTATATATTTATGGTTAAGAATTCTGGATTTATAAAAAAAAGAATTAAGAATATGTGTGCTAATTAGATTAGCTCATAACATAGCCATGAAAATGCATGTTTCAAAACTATTAAACATTTAATACCAACTATATTCATAACATTATAGATATGCCAAGACCAAAGACAAACTACATTCAGTTTGAAAGCTGGTAAGATGATCCCAGTGTAATCACCGATTGACTATGGAGAACAAATTCAATGATGACTACAAAGGGATAAACCTTTGTTTCAGGGCATGAATCCAGCACAAACATGAATTTCAAGGGTATGAGGAAGAGATTCTTTTAGTTTCCTTAAGCAATGATATATCAAAATTAGCTTATCAGTTATAGTAAACATACCACACTATTGCAAGATACTAATAGGAGGAAAATAATACACTATAAAAACAAATGAGACCTTTTCATTTGGAAGACCTTAATGGCAGCTTTAGATTCGCATCACAACTGATTGAAAAAACACATTTCCCCCACACCCCCTGACCTCACATGCACAGTCTCTCCCACTATCAACATCATTCATCAGAGTGATGTATTTTTCACTGTGATTTGCACAGTCATAATTATTCAAAATTTACAATTTACAGAAGGGTTCATGTTTATTGTTCACTCTGTGGGTTTACACAAACGCTTAACAGGTATTCACCATTATGGTGCCATACAGAGTAATTTCACTGCAGTAAAAATCCTCCGAGCACTGCCTAGTCCTTCTTTTTCCTGTCCCCACCTCTAATGATCATTGATTTTTTAATTGACTTTTTATTGACTATATATAGTTTATTTTTACATCATTCTATACACCATCGTTCTCCCATAACATATTACCTGTGAACCATCATCTTGATTCCTTGTGTTAATCCCCCTCCTCATTTTACCATCCTTTCCCCTCCCTTTCTATATGCATCAGATCTGTTATCAGCTAGCTAGTTTTAACTTTTTTTGTGTCCTTTCATTTGGTTTCTCTGTTTCCAACACATAAGTAAGATATTTATCATTTTCTTCCTGGCTTATTTCAGGTAGCATCATCCCTTCCAGATCCATCTCTATTGTAGCAAATGATATGAATGTCTTTCTGATTGCTTAGTATTCCTTTGTGTAAATATACCACACCTTTTTAATCCAGTCATCTAGTTTGGGATATTTGGGTTGTTTCCATAGTCTGGCTATTGTAAATAGTGTTGCAATAAACATAGTAGATTTGCATTTTCCAGAATGTCATATAGCTATTAGAATTGCACAGGATACAGCCTTTTCAGATTAACTTTTTTCAATTAGTAATATGCAATTTAAGTTTCTCCCATGTCTTTTCATGGCTGGAGAGTCTCATTTCTCTTTATTTCAGAATAATACCCTATTGTCTTGGTATATCACCATTTATTCACTTGCTGACTGAAGAACATCTTGGTTACTTCTGTGTTTTGGCAATTATGAACAAAAGAGCTATAAACATTCTTGTGCAAGTTCTTGTCTATAAGTTTGTTTTCAGTTCCATTGGGTAAATACCAAAAAGCATAATTGCTGGATTATATGATAAGAGTACATTTAATTTTGTAAGAAACTGCCAATCTGTCTTTCAAAGTAGCTGTACCATTCTGCATCCCACTAAGAATGAATGAGAGTTTTTCTTGCTGTACATCCTTATCAGCAATTAGTTCTTAGTTCCCTAATTTTTGGCCATCCTGCTAACTATGTGATGGTATTTCACTATCTCAAGGTCTCTTAATTTGAAATAAAACACACATAATATGATTCAGATGTTTTCCATATATTTCTCAATCTCAACTGGAGCAAAATGTAATTTTTATTGTTGTAATGCCTTCACAGAAAAACAAGTCTTGTCCTTTTCAAAAGGAAAATCATAGACTTTATAGCTTAGTATCTTATAATTGTCAAGTTCTAAGTGTTGTTGCTGTTACTGTTTATTTATTTGTTTAGTCTTATAAGGAACACAAACGTACTTGAAGTTATGGCATGTTCTGTCTTATTTTGTTATTCACTTTTTTCCCACATGTATCACCCTTCTCCATTCCATATGAATCATAAGCAACTTGAAAACATGAGTGTGTTAAAACTTTGGCTATTTCAAAATAACTATGATTGAGGTATGCATATACCACATTTTGTAAATGGAAAATATGATTAAAAATGTCTCTACTGCTTAGTTTATTCTCATTTAGGAAAAGTAGTTTGAATCAAAATTATGGAGCAGCAACACCCACATGTTACCTGTGATTTGAACATCTTGAAATGAAGTTTGAGAGAAATAATTTCCTTTCAGTTGAATATAAACTGGAGCATGTATTGTGTTTGACTAGGTCAACTTGTTCTACAAATGAAAAAAAAATGTATTGCATGTTTTCATTTCACATGAAATGCTTTTGTAATATCTTTTCATGAAACACAACCACAATTTCATTGTAGATAATGTCTGAAGGAAAGAAAGTGAGAGCAAGGGGAAGAAAGAGAAAGAAGAAAGAGATAGATTAAATGCCTGCTGTTATTGACTTCTATTTCCAGAGTAAAGACTAGATTGAATTTCTAGTCTTGAATCAATAAATGTGTTTCATTATATTGGATACTCACTCACATCTTCAGCTAGCTCATCTTTCCTAAGTTTGCTAGTTCACACTCTAATCACAAACTTTTTCTCCAATATAAGTAGAGCTATATGTGATTTCTATTGTGCTACATAATATCTACATGAAACTTTTGGTGCAATAATAGTATGTATAAATAACTCCAAAACAGTTCTAATCACTTGGTCACAGGTTGCATTGTAAGCTGGAGTGACTTTATTTTATAGTTTACTCCTATAAAGGAGTATATGTACTTGTTAGCTATTGATTATGTGACAAACAACTCCATGTTTAAAACTGCAACTGTCTAGTCTCAGAGATCCGAGTGCATCAGTTTATGGGTGTGTGATTTGGGTTCTTGATACAATTCTCTTATCTTTGTTTGACCCATAGATTGAACAAAATATGTTTTTCTTATTGTAATGATAGAGTTTCAAGACAGAAAACCCTAGTAAGTGCTCACTTTTCAAATTCTTGCTTGTGTTCTATCCAAGAATTTTCCATTGGGGAGCATATATTACACTGTTAAACTTAATACATGGCAGGAAATGTAGGGCCACAGGCATAGGAAAGATACAGAAAAGAGTGAAGATACTGGAAAGAGTGAAGAATTAGCCAGTAGCTCTATACAATGAAGAAAACCCCCACTCTTAGAATTCTCACAAAATTATTTAAAATTTACCAATTTTTCAACCTTTTCTTTCTTATCTTTCTGATCAAATTTTCAAACTTGAAATATTGAAGATAAGAACATCCCTAAAGGAAGAAATTACAATATTTTCTCTCTATAAGAACTCATCAGATAAGATAGTAGTTGAGCTAATAAAACATATTTATCTTTAATCTATTTAGATACCATGTTGCTACTATATTAAAATTTCAGTTTTGACAGTTTTGAGGCCAATTTTATCTATGTTTCATAATCCATGATAATTTAGTAATCACTGCCCATATATTATTCATTACTTTACTTACTGGGATAGTAAATTCAATGTCTAGCTCAGCTCAATTCATTTGATGATATGTAATAAAGCAAACAGTTGAAATTTGGGAAATTTTTTGTTAAAAATATTTGTAAAACAAATAGTATGAACTAATGGAAATGGATTTTAAAAATATATGGACTGATGAAAATAATGGGGTTACACATAAGTGAAATAATGGATTAAATGAGTCACCTTATATTAACAAACTGATAAGCAGTACTTTTTTGCATTCCATGAATTACCAGCATACTCACTCTCCCTCTATTCATGAAGACTGTTGACAAATTATTTCTGATAAACAAAACAGCCATGAAATAAACTAATACTCTACTTCAGGTAATACATGTGGTCAAAATTGGGACACTAAAAATCAGTCAATTTTTGTTCTTAATGGCCTATATTCTTGACTGGTTTGAATTAGTCACTGAAACAATTCTTTGCATGCAGGGTTTAGATTTTAAAACATGCTTATGTCAAAGCATAGAAATATAGAGACATAAATAAAGTATACCTATCTCTACTATCTCTAAAAGTCCATTCAGAAATGAGTAAATGCATTCAGTATGAGTACAATTAAATTAAACATTCACTCATAGGAGGATGGTTAAATAGATGAGGCTACATCCAAGTTATGAGTATTATACAAACATTAGAATATACGGATTTCAATTTTACATGTGTTCACACATACACAAAACAAAAACAGCAAAAATAAATCATAGGAAAATATTCAGCTGCATAGTGGTATAGATAACTGTTTACAGGTCCATCAGAAAGATGATGGTGACACAAGAGTTATTAGAACTCAGAGAAATTAGCATAATGGCTTATTAAGCATCAGACTGTCAAAGTTACCCGGAAAGGGAAAGAATTACACTAAGGATCATGGAGATCATGGAGGGTGGTTGCAGAAGCAGCCACTGCCACAGGGGCTGAGGAAGAGAAAATCTTAGCTGCTTGGAAGAGGGGGACAAGGAAACTGAAACTTATATCTGAAGGGAGGGGTGGGAAAAGAGGGTTCCTCTGAGACTTCAATGTGACTTGTACCTGAGCAACTAAGATTCTGATTCTGGAGAGGAGTGCCTGCGGCTGGTGCAGGTGTTTCTGAGCTAGTGTGATAAGGTTCATGCTGCAAGGGTTGGAAAAACTGTAAGCTGTATTCAGTTACCACTGCCCACATGAGGAAGCAGTGCTAGGGAGGCACCCTTAGGTGAAAAGCCAAACCAGGCCACAGGAAGCAGAGATGGGAACAAGTTCCTTTTATGTGACTCAAAGCTGTTTCCTCTACATGCCCTGCAGGTAGAGTCCACAACGGGCCAGCTGGTGTTGCAGGGGTGGGAATCTCAGAGCCAGGTAGCATCAATCAGCAGTGGAAAGGCCAGCTGAGGGCAGAGGGATGCGAGTTCAACACCACATATAGCAGCAGACGGTACCTCCTCTCACTAATTCACCCAGTTCCTCCTCCTGGGCAAGCAGTAAGATGGATCTCCTCTTCCCCTGCCTTGTCTTAGGTCCTCACTCACAATCTACCCCCTGACCACTCTGTACCATCCGTTAGCCTCAGTGGGACAAAGTTCATTCCTGAAATCTGTTCCCTGATTCCATCACTCTTTCCCAGGTGAGAGAGATGTAAAGAAATAAAAAGGGACAATAATACAAATGTGTATTAATAACAAAATGCCTATGAGAATGGGTCTGAAGGAAAGTAAACCTAGAGAAGAATTAGCTAAAGTAGCATTAGAGTCATACCTGCAAGTACAGCACCTAAATTTAAATAGGACATTCATATCCTTTTTCCAAGAATGTCATGAGACTGAGTGCCATTGCATTAAATAAGATTCTCTCCAGGGAAAGGACACAAGCAAATTTACTAAGGAATTTAAAATTGTACTGGAGAAATAATTTTTTAAAATTCCACTGGGAGCTATAAATTGTTGGCAATGATAGCAACTCAACAAAACATTTCTAGTTCTAATTTCATAAAGGTAGATGAGATTTTTATTCCTTCTATTATATATGTGTGTATGTGGATAGATAGATATCATCTTCTGAACTTTAAAGACAGCTAAAATTGAGAAAAATATGCATGATTTTAAAAAATACATGATTTTAATTCTTAGATCACACATGAAATATTAAAGACTAATAGGCTTCACCAAAAAAGAAGTCTTCACTCATGAAATCTATGTTAAGAAAAACCCCTAGTTTATTGATCTATTCATTTCCTTCTAAGTGTTTACCAGTTCATCATGGGATGAGCATGGGCTTGAGGGATGCCAGTGTTCACACAGCTAGGACTAGCATAGCTCAATTAGACATGCATATTTTTATCTGAAAATTGGGACTAAAATAAGGCTCTCCTTACTTCCCAGAGGTTTAGCAAGGGTGGAATGGATGATTAGGTAATGTGAACATGACAAAATATTTAAATAACTTCAGCAGTGCAAGCCAACTCTTGCACTAAAGAAAGACAATCTTAAAATATTTAAGCTACAAATCTAAAATATATTGGAGTGCTCAAAAGAGTGATATTCATGAACAGAAATGTAGTTTTAGAAAACAGGGCGCACTGATGCAGGCTAAAAATGGAGAGACCATGCAACAGCTAATAATGCACTGCTTCTGGGAAGTGCATTCTCACTTCTAATTCAAATTCTTCATGCTTTATTTTCAGCCTGTTTTCATGTGTTCTATACCCGGAGCCACCTCTGAATTTTTGCAAATATTGTCATTCTTCAGTCTTTTTTCTGAATTTTATTCAGCCTTTTGGATGCAGTCTCCAGCTCTGAGCACAGGAGACACAGTTGTAACTTCCTAATTTAGGACAGTTACTGCTGTTTCCACATATAAAATTTGAATTCCCTAATAACTAAGACTGCACTGTCAAAGGCACATGGTGTATTTCAAGAAACAACCCTCAGTGATGGCCATTTCTTTGCTCAAGCATTTGGGAAGCTTAGTTAGTTAAATAGCATAAGACCTCTCTTCCACAGACTCCCTATTTCTACCTTGTAGAGATTAGTTACCAGGGTTTTTCATGTCCTTCCACCATTAACCTCTATGAACAGCACGTATAGCAGAACATCTCCCAATGACTTTATACAACTGGCCCAATAGGTGTGCACATGGTAACTGGACCTAGAAGGAGGGGATAAAAGGACATTGTCACCCTGCAGTGGGGAACTCAGTGGGAACTCAAGTGGCTATTTCTCTGAGGGTTGTTTCCCCCTGTTCACTACTAGAAATCCTGTGAAGAGACTGTCAAGGGCTCTGACATTCTTTAGCTGCTAGAACCAATGATGAACCTACCCAAGTTGGAATGGTTGCAAAAATACCCCCTTCCTAATCCCATCCTAATACTCTCTCTATTAGCCATATTTTCTCTGGAAGGAAGACAACCACAGCACAACCACTTGGCCTCATAGACTTGAAAACCCAAGTTTTCCAAGGGGTAATTCCTGATCTGGCATTTCAAATATTTTTTTTCTTTCCTGATAGAATTTCATTTATTGATTTGTATAAGGTATGATGAATGGCCTTTGTCAGAAAACATACTTCCCATCTGCATCCCAAGGATGTCCCCAAACTTCCATCTTATGCTATTTAACTAACTAAGCTTCCCAAATGCTTTTGATTTAGGATGATTAGCCTTACTTAATTAGCCATGATTTAATTTGCAGTCATAGTAGTATGATAAGAGTAAAAGCAATCCAAAATAGATTTTACTCATATGAATGTTGTCCTGTAAGTCCCACATCTTGATGAGGAACATTTTTTCTTGTAGGACCTCGAAGGTCAGAGGGAGAGAGCTAAAATATTCTAAATATCCACAGGCCTCAATTATCAGTTAAAAAGTGAGCTGACCTTAGAGCATCAAATTGCTACCTTCTGTTCAAAGATAGTTCAAGTCCCATCTCCTCTGAAAGGACCTTACCAGAACACCACTCCTCTAACCTCATTTGTCTCTGAACCATTAAAGCGGTTGCTATCATTGCACCTGATTTCTTCATTAGGCCTCAATAGAGGCTGCAGAGGTAATTATATGCGTATTTTAATTTTATTTTTTTAAATATATAAATTTCATGATTTTTAAATGCATGTTTACATTACTTTTGCCAAAGGGCCACAGACATGAACCAGGGGCATATTAAACATTGCTTTTCCTTAGGGTGGCAGCTGAACTCCATGATTCACAATATTTCCCATTAATAAAGAATGGAGACTTGGTGGATAAAATGCAGTATGCACAGCCAATAACACCAGATTACACTCACTCCTAAGCAGACTGCACATTCACCAGGCAGTTCCTTTATACTCCATTCATGCCATGCTGTTGCTGTTCTGAGCATTAAATGAGTTAATACACAAATGTAAATCCTTCAGTTCATTCCTGGTACACACTGAAGGAATGTTTGTATTTGCTTTCCCTGTTTGTAGGCTGCTGCAAGGTAAAGGTAAGCTGATCATTTGTCGGCTCACAGGTGCCCCAAGTGATGTCCCTCCCCAGGTGGGAGCTCAGGTAACAGTGGTAAACCTAATAGAATTGAATTGGTGGTAACAATGCCACAGTAGTGTGCTCACTGGAACGTCTTTACTGCTGTTTTTGAGTAAATGAAATCAAATTCTGTTGAAATAAATGGCAGGAGACATTTTCCTGTAATTGTTATGACATTTCATTGCACATATGCTGATAGTAATCATGCTGAGATATTGTCGGTCTAGTGACCAAAAGGATCAAATAATGAGGGATAAAGAAAATAATAAAGGAATTTTCTAAATGTCATTCTGGAACAGGAAAACTTTCATTTTTGAAGATAGACTATATACAATTAAATTTGTACATGCCTCCTGTTGAAACTTTGTCACTTGTTAGAAGTATTTGGTTCTGTTTTTTTTTTGGGGGGGGAGTGGACTGAGGCGAATGTTGATTTAAGGGAGAAATAATACTGAATTTATCCAATACTTTTGCATGTCCCCTACTCTCAGGGCTTCACAATGGCACTGACTTCACTTTCCAGAACAGGTGGGTGAGTTTTCCTCATATCAAACAATTTTGTGACAATAGCTGTGACAATAGACAATATGATTTATCTCAATCTTGGCACTAACAGCAGGTAATATCAGATTCCACAGGTTAAGGACTTATCATTTAAAGATGGCTGCCCCACATCAGATGCCAATTACAAGCCCAGGTTGTCTCCTGTGCTTTCTGACCAAATGGCTTCAGATTGTTGGTTCCCAGAATTCCCTCTTCAAGTTCAATTAATTTGCTAGAATGATCACAAAACTCACTAAAACAGTTTACTTACTATTATACATCAGTTAACTACAGAATAGAACTCCATGACAGTCAGATAGAAGAACTAATATGAGGCAAGGATAAGGAAAGGGCTCTGAGCCTCCATGTGTGGGTGCAACAGCCACCCACCCACCTGGTAGCTCTCTGCTCTCTGTCTTCTTATTTTTAAGGTTTCATTGTTTAGGCATAATTAAATCAGTAATGGGTCAGTGGATTCAACCTCAGTCCTTCTTCTCACCCTGAATATTGGGTTGGGGACTCAGAGTTCCAGAACTATGATTAGGTGGTTGGTTCCCCTAGCAACCAATACCGATCCTGAGTGGTTACCAAAAGTGATCTCATTATCAGCACTCAGGTGTGGTGAAAGGGACTTTTACCTTTATGACTCTGAATTAGTTCAGGAACTGGGAAAAAAAGATGAAATACTTACCAAAAGAAGCTCCCATTACTCTTACTACTCACAAAATTCCTGAGAAGCTCTTTGTCAGAAGTAGGGATGAAGACCAAGTATAGATTACTCATTGTAAATCACAATATTTTTGTTGAATAAAAGCAACCTGAAACATGAATGCATGTGGTGGAAGGGAAGTAAAAGGTCTTTGTTACTATGTTCTAAAATATATAAATGGATATGTTTTTCCCCCTGGCTTGGTCCATGGCATATCCAAAGGAAGGTGATCTGTCTGAGAAAAGCTTTCCAGCAATATCTGTGCACCTTCCATCTGCAATAAGTCACATCCTGAAAACTGCATTTTTCTGATTTGGGTCAATACTCTCTACTACTTTATAGCTCTGGCATAATATTTTACAGGTGAAGAGTTTAGAACATACCACCCCAAAGTATTTTGCTTGGTATATTGATTATTTTATATACCATATTGATTATTTGCAGAAAGAACTTCTTTTTCCTAATAGCAGATCATCGAATTTTCCATGAAATAGGCATCCTTTCTTGACCAGGGAGAACAGAACATTCTTTTTGGCACCAGAATTGATCTACATAAGCAGACCTACTGAGATAACTCTGATCACTTAGCTCATTCTTTTTTCAATTTCTATCGCAGAGTTTACTGTCCCCATACAAGTTTCTCTGTCCAATCATACCTCCACAGTTTATCATTCTTCATTAAAACCATACATAAGTTCCTAAGTCTACATTTTGTTGAGTCTTCATTTCTTATGTAGAAAGGCCTCATATACATGAAAAATATTAGAATTAAACAAAATTTGTGTGTCCTGGTTCTAATCTGTCTTTTCTCAGTTTAATTCTCATGCCCAACCACAGAACTGAAAGGGCAGAGATGAAGTTTCTTTTTTTAATTAATTGTATTATTTTTTGTATATATATATATGTGTATGTGTGTATGTATAATGGATGTTAAAGAAATGGGAAAACTCCAGGGTGATGTAATATATATTGGGTGTTAAGGAAATGGGAAAACTCCGGGGTACACAATAAATAAATAATTATATTGTTATATATATATATTATATTATAACATATTATATTATAATATTATATTATATTAATATATTATATTATTATATTATATTATATAGTATTATATTTATGTTAATATATTATATCATATTAATATATTATAATATATATTATTTTATAATATATATATTATAATATATAATATATATATTATATTATATATATAATATATATTATATATATTATATAATATATATAATATATATTATATATATAATATTATATATATTATATTATATATATTATATTATATATATAGTACATCATTGTGTACCCTGGAGTTTTCCCATTTCCTTAACACCCATTAAACATTTTAATCTTTTGTGCTGTCTGCCTCCCCCTTTTTCTTCCCCCTCTCCCTCTATTGTTCAGTTCTGTTGGTTGTTTCTATTTTTTCTTATTTTTTTGTTTGTTTTTCCCTATATCCTTCATATCACTGTATGATATACCATCCCATATTTCTTTTTTTCTTTCTGGATTATAGCTGCTAATATGAGTCCTTCTAGCTCCATCCATGTTGCTGCAAATGACATATGCTTGTCCTCTTTGAGATGAAGTTTCTTTACCACTATAGTACCAAGATCAAAGTTGCCTGAGTAGTAAACACTCTTCATGGTACTAAAACTGGATTCATGGGTACTTGGGTACTTTGTCTTTTAAAACATACATGAATGATAGTTCCACAGGAACATTTTTTTCTATTTTTCTTTTTTTTTTCACTTATGTTCATTTGCTCAGGTGATCATCATGACTATTACTTGACTTCATTATCCACAATGTCATTATCTTCCAATATAGTCTGAAGATCACCAAGAAAAGTAACTACCTGACTTATTTCCCTTCACATTGTTATGCATATATACTTTGACTTCTTGGTTCTATGACTGGCAGAGGGAAATTTTGCAAGCTGAAATAATTACTTTCTTAAACATTGAAAGAAGGACACAATATACTTGGGAAGGAGAACTTATGGGCATCCTTGTTTTCAGTGAGGGTGGCATGCAGGTTGGGGGGCTCAGGCCAGGAGGAACACCTCTAGTTGTGGAGGGAGCATAATCAGAGCCATCCCACAGAGTCCCTTTTGGCAGTTGGACCCCATGTGGATCAGAGGTATAAGCTAGCCTCCAGGACTCCCCACCAAATTTGGGGAGCTGCACTTCCTTTTCAGGCCCCAGACCTGTCAAGTTTCTGGACTAGGTGTGGGCAAATGAATTTCAAGGTAATAGCACTCTACCTGCAGGCAAAGTGGCTCCTTCCTCCAGGGGAATTCCTTGAAGAAGTTCCTGGCTGCTGACTGAAAAGCATATGCAAGTTGTGAGGGAGATTTAATGATTAATATAACAAATAAAGTAAATATGATTTTTTAATTATTTCATTACACTGATTTTTTTAAGTTTTTCTAATGAATTGAATAGCTTGTAAAGAATATTTTTAAACATTATTGTACAATCAACTGGGGCATCAAATCTGAAAATGAATGGTGGCTATTTTCATCACAGTAAAGTTTACTTGACCTTTAATTAGCAATTACCATAAAAGTTTGAATGACATGTGGATTCAATTCTGCTAATGACTTAAAGAAAGCAGAGGAATTAGATACATAAATAGAATAGTTGAATTACAGTCTAAATATATCATGAAACTTACATACTGGGGTCAAATAAAACACAATCAGTTGTATAAAAACAAATATATAATTCTCTCAGAGGCAGCTATAAAGTGATTAAAATCAGGTGCCCTGCAGCTGTTTTCATATTGCTCCAAGATTTGTCCCAGTTGCAAGAACCTGAGGAAGTTTCAACCCTCACTGTGATTCAGTGGTGTTGTATAACCAACCCTTGTAGCCAACTATAGGGAAAGTAGGCATCAGGTTCACCAATCTCTGAAGGCTCTTTATTGATCTTAGCAGTTACACATACACATCAGGCAGGGCAGGCCAGGGCAGGGCCGGGGCTTGTGTTCCAAGAGGTAGGCCAACTCTCCAGTCCCCCAGGTCCCCAGGAATCTTCACACTCTTTCTTTGAGTTCTCACTCTCTGGTATTGTCTCATGCTTTCTCACGCTCATGTGCATGTTCTTCTCTGCACCTCTTTATCCACTCTTTCCTAGGCCCAGTTTTGCAAACTTATACATGCACATACCTACTAGACTGCACAATCATTAGAGGGTGCAATACCCCATATGTTGAATATGCAAGCTAATGGAGAAGGAAAAGCCTTACTAACTGGCATCCCCTACCAGGGGCTTCAGCTAAAGAGTAGAGGATAGTATCTACCCCAGGATGCTATGGTGGGGTTGATTGAGATAAGCTACATATAATGCTTAGAATACAAGCATCAACTCAAGAAATGCTACTCAATAAAATCTCTTCTCCAGGAAGCAACAGTGTGAATGATGGAGGGAAAGATGTGATGAGGGTAATGAGGATGAGGGCTTTAGTCTCTTCTTGGTGATGCCATAACCAATATCAACACCAAAGTTGATATTTAGAAGACCAGGCTACTCTAATGTCAGATACTGTGATGGTAATTTTGTATACACTATCTTCTTATCCTCAAAATAACCTCACTATTAGGTATTATTATCTATGTGTTTATGTCAAAAGACTCAAAAAAAATCTGATCTAATAAATCAATAAACTAGAATATTAAAACCAAATTTAAGACTTTAAGATGGAAACTATAGGATTGATTATTCAGGGGGGAAATAGAATCGTTATTAGAAACCATGAAACTAGGGCTACACAAGAAACTTGGCACAGATGATATAAACTAAGCACCATGGAATTTTTAGCTCAGTTGTTATGAGAACCCCCTTTTGTTAGAAATACTGTAATGGGTAGACCATAGGGAACAGAATTGATAGGTAAGGTGAAAACAACACATTTATGTGAACCTTATATTTTAACATTTCCATAACTTTCCATGAAACTATGAAAAGGTAAATATTTTCAAGTAAGAATGGAAATATTGAAACAATCTACCTATTAGTTAACAATGAAATGTATCCTTTCTACTAAAATCCTCAAAGCAGAAAGTGAATATGTTGAAAACAAGTTCCAATGAGGCAAGCACTGGAAATATTCTAAGTCTGGGCATCTGGTTGAAATTAATTTCAGTAGCAGGAGAATAACATCAATTACACACTAAAATGGATTTAGTGTCATTAGTGTGGTACATGGGGACCAATCATGATTTACTTCAGTGAACTTAGGTGACCTGAACACCATAGCATCACAACATAGACCCAGCATAACTGCCATCCCTCCAGAAAACTTTGCCTGATACTCTCAGGCAAGGCAATTGCTTACACCTTTAATTTATTCCAGTGAATACATCCTTGCAAAGCTACCACAACTGATACTGTGGTGTGCACTGAGATAAAATCTGATGGTCTATATTTAATACGCCACCAAAAGATTATCTGACATCATTTAGGAATCCTACAGTTCAACTAAATTTTGACACTATCTCCCTGATGATAATCTCGGATCCACACTTTCAAAAGTCAGTCTCACAGATGTCACGTCAATTACAAATTCAGATTCTCACCTGTGCTTCTAACCAACCACCAATACATGGTTACCAGGTTCTTACCAACCTTGTTCTTATAATTTCTAGGGTGACTGACAGAAAACTGAGAAACATTTTATTTACAGAATCATTGCTTTACCATAACTAGAAACAATCAGATGGAAAAGAAACAATGAGCAAGATTTGGAAAAAGGATGAGTTTCCACGCCCTTACCAGCATCTCTAACTGTGAACTAGCCTGAAAGTGCTCCATACCCAATCCTGTGGGGGTTTTGTAGACTGATTAAATCATTGGTCATTGGAGCTTGATTCAATCTCTTGTCCCTCTCACCTCCCTATAGGTCAGGAGCTGAGTCTGAAAATTCTTAACCTTTAATACTGAGATTGGTTTTGAGAAACAGTTTCCATCCTTAGGTGTTATCCCAAAGTTACCTTATTAACATGAGATACCTTGTTTCCATCACTTAAGAAAGTTCAAGGGTCTTAGAAGCTTTTGTGCCAAAAACAGGGATTGGGATAGGGATAGGGAGAATGGACAAGGAAACTGAGGATTTGTGTCTTATTAAAAATTGCAATATCACAGCATCCTTAATCAAGGACTTTGAACTACATTTAGACTGATCCTTGCCCACCCTCTCCATGCCACAGAATACATATGGACACAGGTGAGGGAAACTGGCCTGGAATAATACTGGGCCATGCAACCAATAGCTAAGAACTCTGCAGGACTCAATTTTCCTCTCAGTAGTAAGAACTATTGTAAAGAATAAACAAGATAATGGGTGCAGTGCACACCATAGTATTAGCAACCAAGTTCTCAAGAAATATGAACTATTACATCATTTAAATATGGGCCACTTTATGGTGATTTCCTCATTTCAAGTCTTTGTGTGCTACCTTACTTTCCATGCTATAAGTCTAATATCTATACAGAGATAGCAAGTTCCATCAAAATCTATATTATAATTTGGTCTTTTATTTTGACATTGTCTAAAAGAACCTGCAGCATATAAAAGTGTTCAATAAATTTTTGGTGAATTAACAAGGATTTTTATATTAATTGTATTAGCATTTTTTAATGTATTTTCTTTGTGCTGGGACTTTTGCTAAGTGTTTTTACATGCTCAAACTCATTTAATCTGCACTAACAGTCATGACACACAAGTACTCTATGAATGAAATATATTTTTGATGAGTTACAAGGAAGTCATTTTCTATTGCCATGACAACAGTGGTCTGGAAATACAAATCTGATTTTAGCAAACTTAATCACTGTTTTGCTCCTCTTTTCTATCTCATTTCGAACATGCTTTTAAAGGTGCTCATATGAAGATAGTTTTGGAGTGAGGCCTGCCCCAAGGAGGTTTTTGTCTTGATGTTGCTATTAGTTCCACAAATGAAAGTAGATATTCTATAATCTAGACCCTCATTATAATTTAGAACATTTCTGCCTGAACTGAGTCACACACATTTAGGTTTTCAAACATAGCCAAGACACATGAACTGAACAAAAAAAGTTGATGTGTGTTTGGGGAGTTAGATTTTAATCTAGTCATTGCATATTTGGAAATCTTAGTTTTATAGCACAAAAGGCATGATAGTAACTTCCCTGATTTCTGCTCATACACGTTATATCTCAATATGAGTCACAGAAATCTCTGGCATGTAAGCAGTCTCTATTTAGAAAGGATTTCTATTTAGAAAGGATTCAAACCTAGAAGTGTTAACACATGCCTAAGGGACAACCAGGGTCTCCAAACTAGTAAGGGGTACACATTCTGTGAAAGGGTTCACCATCCACATACACAAAGACAGGAAGCAGACTCTGAGTATAACAGATTTTCAATTGAATCGGTGGATATAGAAAGAGAGAAGAACGGATTTAAAATAACAGTTTACCAATAAAACTCAAAAAATTATACATCCCTTTCTGGGGAAATGCCCAGACAAAGAGACTTGGCCCGAAGTTGGACTTCTGGGGCCCAAAAGCACTCCACAAGTCTAAGTCAACCTTTTGATGGGGATCCATAAGAAATGGGTTTGGCAGACCACAAAAAAGGAGAGAGTCAATATTCAAAATATACCACATTAAGATGTCAACTACCATTGTCTCTGCCAAGAAGTAAGAACAGTTTCCCCATGTACCTTGTGCCAGTGTGTCCCTTTACATGTTCCAAGGATCTTTACATGTTTCTTCTCCACCTGTTTCTTCTTAGCTGTAACAGGATACAAGTCAGAAACTGGAAAAACATGAGAGCAAGAATGTGCATGTATTCAGTTGTAAACCAAATGTGGTGATTAACTCTGCCCCTCCATCTCAGCAGCCTGCCACTCAGGAAGTCAGGTTCCTGGCATTCTGGGAGTTGTAGTTTTTGGATCTAGCTTTCCACTGGGGAGATGGGGGTCGATTCCATAAAAACATCAGGGGATGGAGTTCATTCAGGATTTCATTCACATGCTCCTAATGTCCCCCTGACAAAAGCATTCTTAACAAGAAGTACAAACTGTACTATCTGTATACTTCCCAATGCCTCATTTATTTAATATTGAGTTTATTATATAGTACTAATCATCTTTCAATACAGAATGAAAGACTATAACTGTGAAAAAATAAATGACAAATATACACAAATTAATAGAAACTACCTAGATATGTTACATTTTTAAATTACTGAAAGCTAAACTACACTAATTTATTATTTTTACATGTTTGTAGTAAAACGAACATAGCAGTAAAGTTACCACCTTAACTACTTTACTTGCAAATTTAATAGTGTTAAGAGCACTCACGTGTTGCACAAACATCATCACCATCAATCTCTAAAAGTAATTTATGATATCAAACTAAAACTGTGTCTCCAGTAAACACACATTCTATTTTAATTTTTTTAATTTATAATATATCACAAAAACTCTACATGAGGATCCTTAAAACAAGCATATCGCTTTCATTTTCTAATAGGGCGGTATCTTCATATTAGATGTTCTCTGAAATATTTAAGACATTCTCAGTAAAAATACATATTATATAACCCTTATCAGAGTAAGAAAGCTACTGAGACTTAGTAACAGGGAATGTTGCACAAAAAAGTAGATAAAGCATTTCACTCAAATGCTTAAAATTTGAGTGAAAATTGCATAGGTAGAAACAACAAGAAGAAGGAATTGTATCTCAATGAAGTCAGAAAAGGAAGTGGATGGAGCTACTTAAGATAACAGTATGCAAGAAAAAATTAATTGAGATTATGGGTAATGTGTTCATCTTGGCCACAAAATGAGTTAGCTGAAGTTTCTGTTATTTTTTAATGCTCTAATCTTTGAAACCCCACTTGCCTCCACAGGCACATTTTATAGTTTCATGGAAGTTACTCTTAGTGGAAACAAAAAATACCAAATATAGGTACCTATGATGGAAGTGTCATGAACAGCACCCAAATGAGGTCCCAAAGTGATTCTGTAATTGACAAAGGCTGTTGTATGGAGAACACACACACACACGACAAAAGTTAGTGTATATATATGTGTGTGTGTGTGTGTTTATATATATATGTGTGTGTGCATGTCTTTGTTCTTCATACACCAGCCTTTTTCTAATATATATATATATGTATATATATATATATATATATAGAGAGAGAGAGAGAGAGAGACATGCACACATTAAATATAATAGAGTGAACATATATAAATTATTCTACTTTTGGTTCCAGAATTAACTTTTGTCATCCTTTTCTCTTCCAAGTAAATGAACTTTTTGACATGTCAGTACAATCCTTTCATTTATTCTAAATCCATTGTCCTTTGTCCTCCTGAGATAGAACAGTCCATGAACCATAGAAAGAAGAGGCTTGCATTACTAGATATTGCCATTTTATCAAGATTATGTCCAAGGGAATATTAAAACTAAGTAAAGGAATATTAAAACTAAGCAAAAAATATATACTAAGCAAAAAATTGATGTACTGTTTGCAACATATTATGCATTTTTTTAATTTGCAATAACTTTTATTATACTTTCCATGGGGACAAATAAACACATTAAATAATGGCTTTGTTCTCCCATGTTCCTAATATAATCTTTATATTCAAATATTGAATTATATGTAAAGCCCCAATACATGGATTAACACATAAAGCAGAGATCTAAGAGAAATTTTGATTTTGGGCATAAAATCCCTCTAGTAGTTAGAGAAAACAATTCAAAAAATATTTG
>PVHY01022308.1:10083-22693 GCA_004024945.1 Uropsilus gracilis
AAAAAAAAAAAAAAAAAAAAAAAAAAAAAAAAAAAAAAAAAAAAAAAAAAAAAAAAAAAAAAAAAAAAAAAAAAAAAAAAAAAAAAAAAAAAAAAAAAAAAAAAAAAAAAAAAAAAAAAAAAAAAAAAAAAAAAAAAAAAAAGGTTAACATAAACAAATGTGACAAATGTGACTATATCAAACTAAAAAGCTTCTGTACAGTAAAAGGGATAATAGACAAAACAAAAAGAAACACAACAGAATGGGAAATTTTTTTGCCCTCCACAATAGTGATTTTTATATCATTAATGCCCACATGAAAATATACAGTTCTTGACGTTCATAGAGGAACATGTTTCCACCATTATTTTTCTAAAGTAAATGTTGCTGTAACTTTGTTACACATCTAGGTAGGGACATATTGTGTTGGGTAGAATCATCACTGAGTGAACGGACCTTGTATCTCTAAAGTAGATCATGAATATAAGTTCCCATTGCTCTATTAATCCCAGACTCCCCTGTCTATTGTCCATCACTATTACTGCATTATTGTTTAAATACTGACTTGATGTAAATATAGTGACAGTTTTTGCTTATGATTTTAAAATAAGCTAAATCATGCAGTATATATCTATCACTTCACTCTCATTTAATACATCAGCAGTCCATCTATATTGTTACATCAATCTGCTATTTTCTGATATTCATTGCAGAATTTTGTGATATATGGGTATTTCAATATTCATTTTGCCTAATGTCCCAGGTGGGGAGCTTGAGTTTCAACTTCTCAGAGAAAATTGTCCTGGGTTGAGTAATTCCCTCATTAGATCCCCTTAGCTGTTCCATCCCCACCTTCCCAGTTTCTTTCAAGTGTCTCTTCTCAGTGGTTGGTGAAGTATGTTCCCTGGCTATTTACTGTCATGTGTCCTGAGCACCCTACCTTTTAAGATTTTCCTTCTGATTCTGGACAGGAACCCTCTCCCCTTCAAGAGGGAAGGAAATGCCTGCAAATACCTTCTCCTGCTGTCAGTTGGTGTGAATTACCACAGGGTTTACTTTCTTCTGTTGCCTGTTGTATTTTATTATCCATTCTTGGAGTCTGAATCATTTTTCTTTTTCTACCAACGTTTACTTTTCCCCTATACTTGTCTTTCATTAGAACGTAGAACTGTAACTACAGAAGGAATAGTGGAAAAAAGAAAACATGAAACAAAAAAAGAAAAAGAAAATGCCACAGACTATCTGGACCATATATAGAGTAGTATGGAGTGATCTGGACATGTGTCCTCTAATAGTGTGGACCTAAATCTCCAGAATCATTACAAACCTGACATTAATCTCTTTATGGACTTCTCTCAACTCTTTCAAAGAAACACACTGGGCATATGCTACAATTTAGTTTCAGTATCTGAAGAAATGAATGTCCCAGAGTCTCAGGAAATTTAACACTTGACTTTGCTATTAATTTATAAGAATTATTGTTTTCTTTTATTCATAGAACAAGCATAATGAACCTACTAAGTATAAATGTGTTAATTCATTTTATATCAATGATGCAAATACTGGTAAAAGTTTGTGGTAATATGTACAATAGTGTTGTTGTTGTTGTTTTGTTTTGATTTTGAGACTAGGTCTTATTTTTGCCCATGAAACCGCAGGCTCTCATTGCTCAGGATACCATAGATTCAAGCAATCCCCAGCCTCAACTTCTCAGGTATTACAGGATTACAGGCATGTGCGACCACGCCCAGCTATTTTTTTGGAACTAGGTCTCGCTACGGGCCCCAGGCAGGACTCGAACCACGATCCATAGAGCCGGCCACTTCATAGGCTGAAGCTTACAGGCACGAGCCACTATGCCCGGGCCCTATACAATAATTTTTAGCACAATATGTATTTGATGTTTAGAATCTAAAGCTCTTTTCAATCTGAATATTCAGGACCTTATGAAAGAATACACTTGTGAATTTTTAAAAATAAAGATTTTCCTAATATTAATATAAATATAAATTATTTATATATTTAAATAGAAATTTCTCAAATCTGAATCAGTTTTGTCAGGGATTAGAGTCTAATTTAACAGCAATGATGAGTCATGGAAGCTGGTAAATGGATCAACCTCAAGACTAGACACAGCTTGATTTAAATTGTGTTGCTTAAAAGAAATGCTAAAAAAAGAAAACAAGAAGAATCATATTGATGCATTTTTTTTTTGAATTTCAAACTTGATGAATGCTGTTGAATGTTAATGAAACCTTCATAAATATTAAAGTTCAGCTCTATTTGTCTAATTTTCAACTCTTACAAATTTTCTATGATAACTGTCTATCCATTTTCAAAATATACTTTTGCTGCAGATATAAGAAAAAGCTATTGTTTTGTGGATTACCCTAAATTGTATAACAACAAAATCATGCATTTTTCTTTCCTATAGAGTAAGAAAATCACCACTTGGTAAATGCAACTGCTCTATGGTATAATCTCACTATTATGCAGAGAAATGTCTACAACCAAATATGTTTTATTGCAGGTATAAACTTTATATGTAAAACCACTGATTTTGAATTCATTTCTGCAGCTAATCAAGATGGAAATGGTATTATTATATCTTAAAATTGATTATGCATTCTTCTAATAGTGACATTTTTTCAAGTATTTGTTAAATATATATATGCACAGTTAAAAGTGAAGATATCATTACATTTGTCTAACTTATTTTGTCCAACATTTCATTTATGGCATTCAGCTATCAGAAAGATCATGCATGTGAGTTCTTTAATATGCAATATTAAGAAATGGCAATCTTACAGTTACAGGAAGTAGGTTTGAGGTTTCCAGGTACTAAAGAGAGGTGAGAGGATGAAATCAACAATAGTCAGTTTTGTGTTTTTTTGGGGGGTGATGAAGAAAGCTTTCTGATTAAGGGTAGAGTATTTTGCAAACTCTGAATATGACAAAAAAATCTTTAATTCAGGTACATTGAATGATGAATTTTATGTTTCATAAATACATCACCATAAAGTTCTTTTAAAAATTCTAGGATTGTGCTTGTGACCATTTAATCTTTAATTGGAGATTATATAATATTGTTTTGTTAGCTGGTATCTATATTTATCTATCTGTATCATCCTAATGATTCTTTCATATTTATTTTAAATACAGTAGACATATCTTTCCAGTTGCTTTTGGTACAGTCTGGTATGGCTTTTAAAGTCTTTACAATGAAAATATATTTGATTTCTTGCTGCTTCTTAACACCAATTTTGCTCTTTTCATTTCTTTGTGTTTTTTGTTTCATTGCCTTTACTTCTTGGATGTAATTTCAACTAATTCTGACTTTTGTATTTTCAGTCTTTGCTGAATATTCAATTTCTGCTTTCCTTTTCCCCACAATATACACATAGAAATTAATCGTAAGACATTTTCATACTGATTTGTATAAATTTGTGAACTTTAATTATGATAATTTCTTTTGACATATGACAAAAATTGTAATATATATATATATATATATATGACAGGATCTAATTGAAAATAAGCAAAGCAGAAAATGTAATATATCATTTAAAAAAAATGGCCAAATGGTAGTTCCATTTTCATTAGTTTGAGAGTCCTCCAAACTGCTTTCCATAGTGGTTGGACCAGTTTACATTCCCACAAGCAGTGTAAAAGTACCATTTGATACAGCAATTGCTCTCCTGGGAATCTACCCAAAGGAGACCTCGATATTTATACAGAGTGTACACAGATGTTTATCCCAACACTATTTATAATTGCAAGGACATGGAAACAATCCAAATGTCCCAAGATAGACAAATAAATGAAAAAGATGTGATATATACATACAATGGAATATTACTCATAAATTAAAAATGACAAACTTGATGAATTTGAGAAGAAATCTTATTAGCAGAAGCAAGTCAGAAACCTAATGGTTTCAATAATAGATGGAACATAGGGAAAACAAAAAAAATTGCCAGGAGGAAAAGTCAAAACAAACTAACAACCAAACTAAAATACAAAAAAAAAATGGGGGTGGGTGGGAGCAGTCAAGGAGGGCATGTGACTGGTGAACCCTGAGGAATACAAATGTGAAATATATATATCTATGTTATATATAAAAATTATTAAAATAACTGGCAGATGTAACCTCATTATACATCATTAACAAATGACTTAATCATTAAAAGTATAGATCTTATTGTAGAAATAAGGTAATAATAGAAATAAATAATTATAATAAATTCTATTTCTGTAATAAATGATAATAGAAATAATAGAAAAATAGAATAATAGAAAATTAATTTAGTTTGAGAAGCAAGTGTGCATAAAGCTAGCCATTGTTTTGTATGTATAAAGGTATATATAACTATAAGCCATTTTTATAAGAAACTCAATATTAGTTCAGATTAAAGGTTATAAAATTTTTGTTTCTGTTTTTAAGACTTTATAAAACTAAAATTTGATTTTATCTTGACTCAGTCTACTAGATAGTCCCTTAAAAGAGATTATCACATATTCTCTTTGATTATCACATATTCTGAAATTATCACATATTCTCTTTGATTTTTTCAGCTTCTTTTCACTTAGCATAATCTCTTATAGCTCCATTTATGTCACACCATTAGCATGGGTTTATTATTATTTTTGTATTGCTCTATTGTGTATATATACTGAATGCCTGACATGTGGAATGCAGAAAACATTGTGTGAATTGCAGTAGTTTTCTTTCCTTTTCTTCTTTTTTTTATTTTTTTGAGACTAAGTCTCACTACTATTTTGTACTAGGGAACGCAGACTCACATTGTCTGGGGTACCACAGACTCAAGCAATCCCCAGCCTCAGATTCCCAGGTATCTGGGTTTACAGGCACACACCACCATGCCCAGCTGTTTTTTTGAGACTAGGTCTCCCTGTGTTGTTCCGGGCAGGTCTCCAACCCATGGACTCAAGGGATTCCTAGTCTCAGCCCTAAGCTGCACTTAAAGGCACACACCACCGTGCCCGGCTAGAAAAAATTTTTTCATCAAAGACAAATTTTAAAAACTAATTCCTGAAAACTGACCATAACGTTACAACTTTCAGTGGAGGAAGTAGAAGAAGATCACAATAAACTGGTGAAAGACTGAAGTTGCTTCAGTTGTGGAAGTTCTGTGTTTACTAGGGAGAAAATTCTATATGGGGTAATACTGGCAAAGATGTGAAACAATGGTACTTCAATAACAATAAATAAATTAAAGGTCAGATAATAATAGAAAATATTAAATTCTATAAAATAATAGAAAAATAATTTAGTTTGAGAAGCAAGTGTGCATAAAGCTAGCCATTGTTTTGTATGTATAAAGGTATATATAAGTCAAATAAAAGGGTTTTTTTTTTTTGGTCCTATTTTTGTGGTTACTAAGCTTTTAAAATACAACTCTTTGTCTTCTATGAAGTTAAATTTGGGCTCTTGTCATTTACAACAAATATCCTTATTAAAATACAACTACTAAGATGAGGAATAAACAATACATAGGGTAATAGGTAGTTATTTAATATTTCAGTTTCTGCAATAGTGATATAATTCAATAACATTAAATAGTTTATCTTTTGAAGAGATATTTCTTTTATCAGGTAAAAGCTAAACAACTGCTTATAAATGAGAATATTGAATACCAAGAGACTGAATACCAAGGAAATTTAGGGAACTAGTTATTAGGGACTTTAGGAAAAATAACTGAAAATAGAGAAGTTTTTCAGAGTAATTAATGATATATATATATAATTTAATATGTATTACTAATGGGATTGTGATTTTAGAACTATTCCCAGTAAAGTAGAAATGACAAAAATCGAATATAAGGAAAAGTTATATATAGTTCCAAGATTCAGCAACCTTGTCTAAAAGTAAAGCATATTAAATACAACACGACCAAAGTTTTCAAAGTTTTGTAATTGAAACAGAAGCCATTTAACAGCAAAGTGTGTTCATTCTTTGACCCTCTGATATAGTTTAAAATAGAAAAACATTGTGCTTAGCATTATTCTTTCATGCTTCATCCTTACTACTACTGCAAATAGAATGAGTTATATATAAAGTAGCTAAAATAATAGTCAGATAAAGAAAAGCTGGAAAACTAACCTTTGACTGCTAACTACAGAATTGAGACATATATATGGAGAAAAGGTGGAGGAAGCTAAGGAACAGGGAACAGGGAAGGAGGCATGATACTCTGTAGAGATGGAGTATGGAGAACGGAGTTGGTGGTGGGTACACAATGGTGTTAAAATCTGACATGGATACCCTAATTTTGTCTCAGTAAAAAATAAATTAAAAAATACAACTTTCAGAGACATTTTTTCAATGAACCAACTAATTGATACCTAAAAGCTCATGTACTCTCCAGGAGGTATAATGAGATAAATGGTCTTCTACGTCTAGATCCAATGCTAGAATTTTATGTTCGAATATTAACACTGATAAGAGATCTGTTTTTGTCACTTTTGGTTCTGTATGAACCTTCACAGGAGAGTCTGTGTAACCACAGATACTGAGTTTAGTTTCCCAAACTGTAGTAGTCAGGTCTCCCACTACAGGACACTTTGACCAAGAGAAGGTATGTTGTCTATTCTCCTGTGTCTCTACCAGCCCATCTCACCAAGTGGGAGATTATAGGTGCCAACAAATTATTGAGAATATTGTTATCTGTATTGAAGAATTCATGTAAGATATGCTGGAGGGGATCTTAAAAACTCAAATTCAGAGTGTGGGGGATAAGTCTGGTGCATATATACAAGCAAAATTGTTGTTGTTGTTGTTGTTTAATCAATAAAATTTAACCTGAAATACAATAAGCTATAACCAGGAACAGTTTATTTTGAATTTTGTGATCACTTAGTGGTAAATCTATATATTGTGTAATATATATTATGCTCATATGTATAGATTATGCTCAGTTTTTAAAGAGTGTCAAAATGAATTTATTTTATCTAGATCGTCCAATGTCATTCTTTAGATACTTAATTCAATAAATGAATTAGTATTTGGAAAAATCAGGATTAAGGAGTATCAATAAAAATTTTAGTCGTTATTCATATTAAAAATAATTAAGCATTGTCATAAAATATATTTTTCATTTAATGAATTATGCAAGACACGCTGTTATTAGTCAGAAATAATAATAGTATATATGTAAAATAATAGATTAAATAATGCATCTTTCATTGAGAGTTTACAATAGCCTGACTGAATGTTTTATATGCACTATATGCCACAAATGTGTATTCACATAAAAAAATTAAGCTTCTAAACATAACTAACTTCTTTATGATCATATATTGTATGTTCTAAAATCAAAATTAATTTTAGAATCCACTCCGTGCAAAACCATTGTATAAGATGTTAAATTATATTATCTAACTTATTATGATTGTTTATGCAACTAAGTATCTTTCTCTATTTGGATAATCATAGAACTATTCTGGAAGTTTGAATCAACAGTTTTGTTCACTAAATGAAATTCACTACCTTACTTAATGTTTCATTTCTTAAGCATTCTGTCACTGCACTTTCTTCTACAAAAATAAATGTTCTCTGAAAATCTTTGCCTTGTTGTCAGTATTGTTTAAAATTTCCATAAGCTTAATGTATCATATATCAATTTCCATATATAGAATATTTCTTAAAATTCAATGTCTCAGAATTCCATTATTTTGAGAATATTGTCATTTGGAACTGTTTGTTCCAATTAAAAAATAAACATGAGTCACACATGAAATTTACTAACTGCAAAAAAATTAATAGATATGATAATATGACTATTTCCTTTTTAAAACATTCATTCTTGAACCAAAGAGTATTTTATAATTATCGTATAATCCAGCACATTATTTTTTTCCCTAATATATCTCTGGTAGTTTCATAATATTCCCCTGGGTACTGACTTTAAATTAGTAAGGAAACCATTAATTAAGAAATTTATTCCACTTTTATTTGCTTATTTCTCCAACCAGCAATATTATGTTAAAGCTATTCGATCATGCAGCAGTTTTTTAAGTCCCAAGGAAGTTATAATCAGCCAATTTATTGTTCAATTGCACTATGAATATGACACTCAGCTCACACTCCACCCACACTGACTACTCTGTGGATCTGGTCATCATATACACATTCCATTAATGGCTTACCGGTAGTGATCAGTGAGCACTGCCCCTGTTCTTACTCAGCTGCAGAGATGAAAAACAGAAAATAGAACACACTGATTCTGGATCAAAGAGTATACCAAGCAAAAGGTAAGGCTACTAGAAGCTCCTTTTCAGTAACAGAACAGCAAATAACCTTTGTAGAAAAAAAACAAAATACTTCTCCGAGTCTTCAAGGGTATGAGAGGCACGGCCCTTGCAAAAGGTAAAATCTTTAATAGACGCTTGCGGTGTGACTGTTCTAGATGGATAATTGGAGTGCGGGCGTAGGCAGAGTAGGGAATAACCTCACATAGCTCTTTCTTTGTTTTGTTGTCAAAATCATTTTGTCATTATAATATGAAATGTACAAACTAATTTTACCCCGGCATTGTTGGAAATTGCAGTCTTTGAGTCTTTGACTGACAATTCTTGGAATGTTATATTTACTGAAAATGCAATGGAAAGAAGAGAGTGGGTGATGATGCAGTTTGGGAATCCATGTTCTCTGTATGGTTCCCGGTGCTGGCCGGTTCTCTTGTCGGTAAAATGTGAACGATTGTCTTCATCATTTCTCAGTGTTTCCACTTCTCTCCCTCCAGATTTGCCGTTACCTCCAGAAAGATGTCTTATGAGATCCCTGGGATCGTCTGCTTTTTCTTGGTGTCCACTGTAGTAAAAACCATAGTTTTTAGTCTCAGTAAGAAAAATTTTCAAAGAATATAAACGACAGTTTTCGCTTGGTGATTTCCAGTGCTTTAAATAATTCAAATAATGAGGGAACACACTTTTTTGTGTATATATTAAGTTCTTAGCAGTTATTCTGAATTTGTCAAAAATATGCAGGATGATTGTAGAGAGTATTTTATAAACATTTGGATATTATAATTCAGAGAGATACTTCGAAGACTGAAAACTGCAAAATAAATTTTAACTATTTGTTCACCAAATAATAAAAGTTATAGTATTTGATGCCAAGCTTTTATGAATCCTCCCCCTTCTGCTTCCTTGTTTTGTTAATTTTCTTGGTAATTCACACTTATTATAGATTACTTTTATACCCCCTCCGAATACATCATATCCAAATTAGAAATATAATTGCATTGACTATTGATTAAGATTTACTTAAAGCATTATTATTTTTATAAGGATTTCTTTATTTATGTTTTTTTCTAGTTACAAGAAAGCTGAGACAATATGATTTCTCTCCAGAACAGAAGGATTTCTCTCTGGTGACAAATATCATTAAAGGTATACCATGACTTCCAAAACACTAATAGTAGTATGATTTATATTTTGTATATATTAGTTTACTTAAAATGGTAACAAGTTTTTGGTATAATATAAATTATAAAAAGAGTAAATAAATGTCCATGGGTAATGGTAATAGGAGAGTAATTCATTATTCAAAGGCATATTTTAGGAGACTAAATTACCTTACTTAGAAATACAAATTAATTCTTGAACAAGTCAAATCATATACTTTAGTATATTATGCTATTTGTTCCTTCAAGTTTTGGAGTATTTTTTCTTTAAATCTCCAGTACTTGATATTTTTGTTAAAATCAATTTATTCCAGATTCTAATCCTTACACCTAAATTTACATTAAGAATTGTTATTGATTTGGTATTTTTTAAAGAAATGTTAAGTTCCAAAAAATTTATTTTTTCCTAGATACTAAAATAATGGAACAGAATAATTCATCTGCATTAAAAATAAGTTAGGAAGATGCATACCCATTATCAAATTTCTACTATTATTGCAAGTTATAGATAAACACATACACACATATGTGTGTATATCTATTCATAAAATCAAATGTATTTTATGATTAACATAAATTTTGAAATCTGGTAATAAATATTCATAAAAAAAGAATCATAGAAGAGTATACTGTAGGGCATCCTGTTCATAATGAGAGTTGTCTTGAAATCTGGTGATAAATATTCATAAAAAATAATCATAGAAGAGTATACTGTAGGGCATCCTGTTCATAATGACAGTTGTCTTGAAATCTGGTGATATTCATAAATAAGAATCATAGAAGAGTATACTGTAGGGCATCCTGTTCATAAGGAGAGTTGTCTTGTCTCACAAATATCTCTCTCCTTGCAGCCTTAACATCACTGCCAGAGAAGCTCATTGCAGGCCTCATGGGAATTGCCTGTCTTGCCTTGATTATCGCTATCATATATGTGATCAATATTTCCTGTAAGTAAATTTGGAAATAAAAGGAACTTTTGAGTTTAATGATCATTTGTGACTTTCAATGTTGCATAATAATAATAAGGACTAAAACTCTCATTTTAATGTATGTATTTAGACTAAATGTGGAGTGTTTATTCTGAATTTGTAAAAAGTATATGAATAAAATGTCGAGACTACTACATATTTTCAAATTTTGTAAATAAAAAATTACTTTTAGAAAACTCTAATATCTTATTGAGAAATAAAAATCAATTCAGGAGACTGGTTAAACCAAAGCAAAACCAAGAATTGATGAAATATAGTCTTTTACATGTTTGAAATATTTTCCCCAAATGTGCATTACTTTATAAAGTTTCTTTGTGAAATTATTTTATTATAGATTATTGTAATCCTAAAGAATGCACCAAATTTCAAAGTGAGAAACTAAAATTATGACTTTCAGATCAATTAATAAGAACTGCTCTCATCTTTTTAGCTGTTAAAACACCGGAGCAGAATGAGTCATCCCCGATAAAAGTGAACCAAAAAGGTAGATTTTCAAAGTTGTGATATCTGTGTAGTATATGTTTGTCTCTATCTCACACCATACATAAATGTAGATAGTACTTTTGGAAAATGAATTTCATAATCAGGTAACAAATGAGCAATGAGCATAGGTGAGTGTTCCTTTTTACACAACAAAGAAATATTCATTTCAATCACTACACTCTTTGCCAGTTGGCAAATTTCCTTTTCTAACAAGATATGATACCAACAAAATAGATAGTAAGATATATATATATATCTTATATATATATATATATATATATATATATATATGTGTGTGTGTGTGTGTGTGTGTGTGTGTGTGTTTCTTGAATTTCAGGACACATATAAAGTGAATATTCTTTTGTGTATGTGTGTGTGTTTGCTTTGTATGAGCCCAGAAATTAGGGGAAGAAAAGCTGACCTTTTCCATTGAATTCATGGACGTATTTTTTTAAGTATGTAATAGCTTATGAGGAATGTTATGTACTACATATAGCATAGGCCTATGCATACAAATAAATTTTTTCATTTTTTAAAATCAAGCTGTTTTCTGCTTCAGACTATCATTGCAGTCCATGTGCAAAGGAATGGTTGACATATTCCAACAGTTGCTATTACATCAGTAATGAAAAAAAACCCTGGAACGAGAGCCGCACGGCCTGTGAGTCTATGAAGTCTCACTTGCTCCACATTGATAATCTGGAAGAAATGGTAAATATTTCAAAAATTGGTAAATATCATTTAAGTGCTAATTCAGCTTCTGTACATATTTACAACTGGTTTTAGAATCTGACCACATTCCACTTTTTATGTCAGATACTTTTTGACCATGGATACATGTGTGATGATTTCTAGCTTTTCAGAGAGATCATCTCTGTTTTTATCTAAAATAAATTTTGCTATTTAATTCTAGCTAGATTTCTGCATATTTATCATTACATTCTGCTTTATGAGCTGTCCATATTTTTTGCACATCTTTTCTACAGGCAGTCTGTCTTTTCCTTCCTAGTTCTTACATTTTTATGAGTTCTTCTCATTTGATGACACACAACTAACTTTTTTACTCTGTGAGTTACATGTTTACCATCATATTTGAGTTAAATGACCAGAATTTATTTATATAGTAATTCTTATAGTTTGAGAATTATTCGTAAAGACTAGAAACAATTTTTTTAGATGGATGTTTTCCAAACATTTGCTTTTCAAAAGCAGATTTTTTTTTCCTTTTCCTGAAGTATAATTCATCAGTTTGTTCTGTTTATCCTTTGGTGTTGGACCTCAAAAATATCTGCTTAACCTGAAGTTATATAGGTCTTTTCTAATATATCCTTTTGGAATTTTGTATTTTACACTTGGTTTTTTGGCCAGTTTTGAACTTACTTGCATATACTGTATGAATGGAAAGAAATGCCAAATTTAATGTCATTAAATCCTCCCTTCACCCATGTTTTTTTCAAGAAAAGTTGGATGTTTATATCTTGTGTTAGATCTTTAATCCATTTTGAGTTATTCTGAATATGGGTATAATCAGTGTCCAATTTATTTATTTATTTTGTATGAAGATATTCAAATTTGCTAGTATCATTCTGAAAGAAAGAGTCCTATCCCCACTGAGTGGCCTTTCTCCCTTAAAGGGTGAGGTTTATTTCTGAATACATCATTAACCGATTGTTTCCCTGGAAGAGCAAGTGTTTGGGGCTTCCATGTCACCCCTCTTCAATTCAAAGTTTT